>BQNB010001955.1:80141-90360 GCA_026074375.1 Tanacetum coccineum | reverse complement strand
AAACTAGCCCGCCCATTGGGCGGGCTATGAAACTCGTATATATATATATATATATATATATATATATATATATATATATAGGAGACCGTTCTTTGCAAAACCAGTTTTTTGTACAGAACCTACAAAACCACTTTAAACCAATCACAATTTAGTTATATTAAAAAAGAAAGTTTAAATCAAAAGGGTATAAAAGGAAAAACACATTTTAACTTTTTTTTGAATTTTTTAATTAAAAACGTTTTTCTAAAACTCTTTAATTTTTGGAATTTAAAAAAATCAAATTTTTATTATTTTTTTTATTTTTTCAGTATACATGTTTTTAGAAAAGCAGGTTCATATATGTTTCTTTTAAATATTATACATAGTTGCACATATGTTTCTACTGAATAGTTTTTAATCTTTGAAATTTATAACAAAAATAAATAAATACACACATGTAACCTCTAAGATTATAACAAACAAAAACATAAATACTATATACAAAATTTGATATAAAATGATATACAATTCAAATACAAATGTATCTTGTCAAATATAGATGTGCACGTCATTTAAATCATGTGTGCGCTCTTCTAATAACATACATGCACGGTTCACTTTCTCATCAAATTCGTTGGAACATATGTGTACCCTTCAAAGAACATATGTGCACACTATGCTTTCTCGTCAAATACATTAGAACATATGTGTCCGTCTTCCAAAAACATAAGTTCACGCTGAAAAACAAAAAAATTGTTAAACTCTAACAAACCAAGACAAAGATTAATTAAAAACAAGTATAAAGTACTATAGGGTAGGAAATAAATTGACACCACAAAGTAAATTTTCAAAACAAGTCTACAATAACTTATGTTCTAATGTGATATTACCTCATTATTATTTGCATGTCGTGAGGTCAAAATAAATTATTTTTAAAAACAATATAAATGGTAAACCATACCTTGATATGAAGTTCATGGACAGTAACAACTAAAAAAGGGACGGCTC
This sequence comes from Tanacetum coccineum, assembly GCA_026074375.1. Classification (NCBI taxonomy): domain Eukaryota; kingdom Viridiplantae; phylum Streptophyta; class Magnoliopsida; order Asterales; family Asteraceae; genus Tanacetum; species Tanacetum coccineum. The sequence continues at coordinate 89,373 of BQNB010001955.1, read as the reverse complement.
CTCAGTCTCCTGCAATAGGAGACAAGAAATACAAACTTCGGTGGGAAACATCATAGATGTGTGAATGTATGTTCTTATATATGAATTAATGGATGTGTATGATTATTACATGGTTTTAGAAGGCGCTGATTGGTCATACTTCTCAAGCATTGAAAGAGCCATGTCATCATTACTTAGTAAGCCTTCCATCCAGGCAAACCATTTCGGAGTCCAAGCACATTTTACAATAACAAAGTGCCTCATCCAGTTCCTCACGAACCAAATGGCAGCTAAGAAGCACAATAAATAAAATTTTAAGTCAATCTTTATGGAAGAAAGCAATAAGATAGTGCGAGTCATCATTAAGCGTTTGTAAGCACGGATCTAAAAAAATATATCATGAATAATGTGTGTGAAACAACCTATACTTAAGAAGCAAACTCATTCACCAATAGTGTAAATCTCTATCACTGTTCTACATATTTGAGCAACTCGATTCACATAACTGGTAATCATATTTCCTTAGATTGCATTCTGTCCAAAACCAAATGGTCACTAATAACAAACATTAATGTTAAATTTTATACACACTAATGGTTATGTTCTAGCCATTCACATAGGTGTATAAAAATAATGGTTATGTTCTAGCAATTCAATCTGTCATGTCCGAAATACTTAAAGAGCCATTTATGTAACAATTTATTGAAGATTCAAAAGCTATTTTACCATCACTCATCATCATTGAAACTTTGACTACGTCGAACCAAAGATAATGTTATCATAGAACAAAGATTACTTATCATATTACTCTACAATTACGGTTTATGTATTACCTCCAAATGAAACAGAAGCCGACTAAAACTTGACTCAATCACGCAACACCAATGGAATCAGATCCGAACATAAACCCAAACACGAACTCCAAACTCAAACTACCAATGATAATACTTTTTACCAGATCATCCCGTCATGATGGCCGTCTTTTATGGAAGCAGTAATGGGGCTAATCGGTTACTTTTGTGATTACTACAAAAAAAACCGAGTTCATAATTAAGAATACCTGGTCTACCCATCGTGGTTCGCGATCATGGTGATTTTTGTTTTTAGGAGATAAATACTTTTTGATTTGGTCAGATCAGGATTGGAATGGAGTGAGAGACGATTATGATTTTCTTAGACCTCATTAGCCACTAAGAAACGAATCATAAACATTCATTGAAAGAAGTTGTGAAGAATTATGATAGTTGAGAATGGTTTTCTTGGATCTATGATGATTATGATTTGTGGTTGCTGGAGATTGTGTTTGTGGCTGAGACAACATGTGAATTAGGGTTTGAAAGAGAAATGTGTGAGAGGTAGGTCGGATAGGCGTATGCAAATAGGGAATTAACCGAATAAGTCCTAAAAATATGGGACAGTTTTTAGAAAAATAATAAATGGAAATTCCCTTAATGCCCTTTAAGTCATTTTAAAATTTTACCTAACATTCCTTATAATTACATTAATTACACTAATGACATAAGTGATCTCATTCATTGGTTAAATGATCTAAAGGTTTAAAATTGGTTCTGTACAAAAAAATAGTTCTGCAAAGAAAATGTCACATATATATATATATATATACATATATATATATACATATATATACATATATATACATATATACATATATAGAGAAAGAGAGTAGGGATCCGGTAAGAATATTAATTAGAATAAGAAGAATAAGAAGTAATTTTAACCACTAGATCAAAGATCAATGGCTAGAAATGGATGGTGGCAAAATAGTATATAACAAGCAAATATTGACTCTTTAAGTTGGTGCACAAGGGTAGAAATGTAAAAAATCAATCACTGTGTCCCTTATACATCGCAATTCAACAATCAAAAGTTCAAAACCATTCGTTTATTTATTATATGAGCTTCCATGACTGAGTATTATATTAATTAATCGGATTAGATGCATCTTTTTGAATCTGACAAACACTAAACGCATCCATTGGATTGTAAATAAAAGCGTGCATGTAGTTATATATTCATGCATATCGATTCTGAAAGATAAGTTGATAGACTTGTTTAGAGATGCATGAAAAAACCTTCGTGTAATCGATGCATCATATCTGCGTATCTTGTTACAACGGCGCGTCTTACTAAATAGATGCATATAAACCTGATATGTAACCGGCTTCAAAAGATAATTGATGCATGGAATGTCTTTCGAAATGGAAAAATAATTGATGCATGGAATTGATTTTCGATCACACTTTTTCGAACATATCAATCAAGCATCTAAACACGATCCTCTATTGTGCATCTAAGCCTCTTTCTACATTTTGATTCGATTATGCATCTAAACGTATTTATCACTTATTTATGCATGAAAAGCATGCATGTTGATAAAATTTAAATAAAGCACACATCTAAAAAAATTATTAGAATTGAAGATGGAAGTTTCTCATGCATCTTTTAACGGTGATAAATATGCCAAAAATTGTAAACTTGTTGCGTGTTATAATTGTTTCTCATGCGTCAATAGGAATATAATATCGGTGCATCTAATCAAATTGAATGAACACAATATATGAGTATCTAGCTATAAGGATAATATTGAATGAACTTGATCAGTCATCCCGTGAACCTATAAATGCATCTAGTCTTGTTTGGATTTCTCTCTCCCTAGAGTTATATGATTGCATCTATTCATATCGAACGAATTTTGTCATAGACGCATGTCCTCGATACTCGGCATGAACGTGATTTAACTGTAGGAGGAAACGTATTGATGCATCTAGTTATAATAGATGCCATTATTACCGTGTTTAAGATATATTGTGATATTAATTTTGGACCAATAACCATATCAACCATTACATGATATTTTTAGTACGAGTTGACGTGATGCTCTAAAATGTCTCACTTTAGAGCTAAACATGGATTTTACATTGATTTACTTGATTCCTGATGATCTGCATCTTAAACTAGTTAATGGTAACAATTTTTAGCGATTTAGAGCCAATCCATGCATGCTTGTCACAAATTCACTATGTAACCATTCATGGGGCGTTATATCTGCATCTAAAATCTAATCCATGGACCTTGGTTATTAGAAAAATATGTAATTGGATACATATTAAATTTTATGACTAAGATTAATACGAGTAGTGATAAGCATCTAAATATGCCTGCTTTAGGTTAAATTTCTAGAACTATGCACTTATTTAGTTATAGAGAAATAGAAATGTTTAAATAACACGATGAAGACCAATTCGTTGAATGATGATATTTTTTTTATTTGATATAGGCTCAAAATTAAACTAAGAAAGAGATATGTTCTACCATCTTTTTGGGATTTCTAACCGTCAATCAATTTATAACTAGACATTAGTTTACCCTTGATTCACATTTGAGATTATTGGATCACATTCCTTCTCACTATTTTTATTTTAGATTTACTTCTTATTTCAAAATTACCATATATATATATATATATTAATATTATATTATATATATATATTTTAATTATATTAATTTATATATATTCATATTTACATTATATAATTATTTACATATATACATATATTACTATTATTTTATACTATTATATTTATATATATATATACATATATATTTATATTTATATATACGATTTATATATATTTATCATATATAATCTTGTTAAAAATAGGGTAGGTGCTTAAAGTTATTTAAGTGAGAAGAAATAGAAATTGGACAAATATCACATTCGTTAATTAGTTGTTAGCCCGTGTACGAGTTATTGGTTCGTGTACGAGTTGTTGGAGGTTTTGGTTCGTGTACGAGCAGTTGGTTCGCGATTTTTAGTATTACCAGTTTCTTGTGTATCAGTTGTTTATCATAGTTTAACAATTGTTTTGTTAACTCGGATGTAAATCGTAAGAGTGTATCACTGAATTTGCGAATAAAATGTTTATTTTTAGTAATAGTCTTTTGTGAAGCAAAACTATGTCATCATTAGTATCAGCTTTTAAATGGTTTCAATATCACGTTTTTTAGTGGTTGTACATTTCAATTTTTATGCTATATTTTTATCTCAATGTATTCTACTTTTAATTTAATTCAGTCATATAATTATAGCTTCCCAATTGTTAAGATCAATTCATCATCTTTTAACTACTTTAAGCTTACTACACTACATTAACCTTCCAAATATATAATTTATATTATATTATATATATATTTTTATATATATAATTGTTATATTATATTATATACGTATTATATATATATATATATTGGCATTTTCTTTGCAGAATTCCACTTTTTTGCAGAAACACATATCGACCTGCTTTTCTTAAAAAAATGTATTACTGAAAAATAAAAAAATAAATATAAAAAATAATAAAAATTTGATTGTTTAAATTCCGGAAAATTAAAGAGTTTCTTGAAAACGTTTTTAATTAAAAAAAGTAAACAAAAAAGTTTAAAATGTGTTTTTTCCTTTTATACCTTTTTGATTTAACTTTCTTTTTTTAATATAATACTAAATGTGATTGATTTAAAGTGGTTCTGTAGATTCTGTACAAAAAAATCAGTTCTGCAAAAATCGGTTTCCCATATATTTATATTGATTTATAGTGGTTCTGTTAGGTTCTCTGTACAAAAAACTAGTTATGCAAATAAAGGTCCTCTAATATATTTTATATTCAATTATTACTATATATTATATATATATATATATATATTTATATACCTATATATTAATACTATTATACTATACTAATATATATATTATTTATTAAAGAATTGGCATGTATGTTTTTGAGAGTTCTCACAGTTTTCGCACTTAATTTGATGCTGAAAATAAAGTGTAAAGAAAAATAAAATCGTAAAGAAATGAGATATTTATTTATACTGCTGCAACCATTGAATATTAATCTTGTAATGAAATTGCAGGCCGTTCGGTCTCCCCTCCACTAAGGCGCCGTCAGCCAGCAGGTACATCTCCGCTAAAGACCACGTATATGATTTTTGGTAGTAGATTAAGATAAAGGTGAAAGTTGAAGATTCATAAGATGTTTTTCAAAAGTATAATGATATTTACACTTAAAACACATGTCTAAATACATGTCTAATGCATAAATCACTTGTACATTTATGTATTTTTTCTCTTCAAATTCCGATCAATTATTTTTTGAAAAAAACCAATCAAATTATTAGATACATTTTTAGGCATAATTAGTAGGCACAACAATATTTTTCTTTTCAAAAAGTTATAATATACATAACGAACTATATCTATTACCGGTATTACCAAAATACATTCAAATTTTGACAAAATACCGACCGGTATATGACATGTTTGACCGATTACCATTTAGACTAGTTACAGTAATAGCCCTTGTGGTGTGCGTTGACTTTTATTATTAGTCCTTTGACTTTTTTTTCACTTAAACTTTTTTTTTCCGTAAATTTTTTTTACTTCTTTCACTTAAATTTGTTTGCTTTTTTTTCACTTAAGTTTTTATATTTTTTTTCTTTTTTTTAAGTGACAATTTTGCATCTTCACTTTTACACTTTTTTTAACGACACTTATTATAATTATACTTTAACGTGTTAAAAAAAATCTTTTTAAGAAATATAAGTTACATGAGGGGTGTTTAACGGTCAAGATTTAAGTCACATGCGGGCGTTAGTTTCAAAAAAAGTTTAATGCAACGTTTATAATTTTTTTACGAGAATTTTTTTTCTGAAGTTGCGTAAAGTAAAAGTATAATAAGTGTAAAAAAAATTACTGTCATTTTTTAAAGTGGTAAAAAAAATTATTGTATGAATAAATGAAAAAAAGTAAAAAAAAAAGTGAAAAGATAAAGTGGAAAATGTGTACAAAATAGATAATTAAGGGGAAAAGTGAAAAGAGTTCGACTAAGTGGAAATATAAAAAAGTGCCTTAATAAACCACTTCCTATATATAACGACTCAATTAGCTGCGGGTTCAAGTCAACGACTATAAGTTCCATTAGGGGAATATTCCATGTAAAATTTTACGTAGTAGGTATATAAGCCGGTTAACCAGGTTGGTAGATCGGTTACATTTCGTTTTTATCGATTAAAATTTGGAAAGTTTTGATCTGGTATTTAGATTTAGAATTGTTTTATCGGATATTGTAACATTGTTTTATAAAGTGTATCTTGCGCTTAAATTTTTAGACTTTCAACACCTTAAGAATAACTAACATTGATTGTAAAGATTCTCGATCTCTCAGAATCTCCTGGGGATTTTTCGATTTTACGATACTGCAAAGCAAAAACGATTCGGATCTTACATCGGATCTTTGCAAGCTTAAGATATTATAGGTACTCAATCTTGACCATGAGATCTTAAGATCTCTGATCCAATCTTACTTTTCTTGAGCCTCAAACTAAAAAACAACAAATTTATAGATTGTGTTTTGTACAATTGAAAAAACCGATTTGTTATTCTTTTTAAACATAATTTATGACAACATTTTTATGAAATATTCATATAATATTGTGTTTATGATATATAATAATGAAAAATGATTATTGTGCCTAATTAGCAAGCATACTTGTATGCCTAATGATTTGATTGTTGGATTTGAAAAAGTGATTGGTGGGAATTTGGAGAGAGAAAATACATAATACAATTATACACGTGATTTATGCATTAGGCATGTATTTAGGCATGCATTGTAGGCCTAAATAGCATTACTCTATAATAATTTGTAGATTAGTATAATATTACAAAGACTATTAAGAAAATGGCATTATAGTAGAATCTTAAGATCCCAATCCGATCTTCGATCTTGATATTGCAAAGACGAAAATGATCCTGGTAGGATTCCAATCTTGAAAACCTTGAGATAAACCATTAAATATGGATGTTGAATTTAGATGTGGATCCTAAAGTTTATTATGATGATTTTTTAGATTATCCTAATGTAGAGGCTCCCACTAATTACAATGGATGTTTAAATGATGTTTATTATGGAGACAAACTAGGTGGGTTTTTTTGAAAATGTAAAGAGTATATTAGCTTAAAATAAAAACAGATCACAATGATTCATGAAGATCCATAGGCATGCCTATGATCTAAAACTGCCAATAGAACAGACTGAACTAACTATACAACTGATTATAGCAAACAACCATACTTAATAGACTAATGCCTATGAGTGATGCCTGCAAAGGAAATGTAGCTCTAGGTGTTGGATCTCAGTGTGAACAGGAGTTTTACCCTTATCCTTGTGATGTCCTCTATAAGAGCCTCTATGTTTTGCATAGGTAGGGTGTTTGTAGGGGGAAATGTAGCAAGGTAAGGGGTTTCTCCATGGTTTCCTAGCTCTTCTCCTTAGTTACAATGACTAGTGGATTATGGCTAGATGTATGGTTAGAGCATAGCTTCTATGGCTTGTTTCTGCACAGTATGAGAGATATGTTGTATAAGATTTCTTTGTTAGACAAACTAGGCGGGTTTTTTTGAAAATGTAAAGAGTATATTATCTCAAAATATAAACAGATCACAATGATTCATGAAGATCCATAGACATGCCTATGATCTAAAACTGCCAATAGAACAAACTAAACTAACTATACAACTGATTATAGCAAACAACCATACTTAATAGACTAATGCCTATGAGTGATGCCTACAAAGGAAATGTAGCTCTAGGTGTTGGATCTCAGTGTGAATAGGAGTTTTACCCTTATCCTTGTGATGCCCTCTATAAGAGCCTCTATGTTTTGCATAGGTAGGGTGTTTGTAGGGTGGAAATGTAGCAATGTAAGGGGTTTCTCCATGGTTGCCTAGATTTTCTCCTTAGTCACAATGACTAGTGGATTATGGCTAGATGTATGGTCAGAGCATAGCTTCTATGGCTTGTTTATGCACTGTATGAGAGATATGTTGTATAAGATTTCTTTGTTGTATGTTGTTGTTTCTTGTTTTAAAGGATTGGGGCTTTGTCCAATTCCTTTCTATGTTGTAATTTCTCTGTTTGGTAATATAATTCTCTTTTTGCCCAAAAAAATAGACAAATGCTTTACATTCTTCACTAGCAACAACTACATTTCCTATATCTATCCTACGACTATTATGATTTCCAATGTAGAATAATCATAAAGCACATGATATAATAGGCCTCATTGTCCCTAAGGTTCGACTACAAAGACTACATTTCACTAATGAAGGTAGTTCTGGAGATTCACTACAGCTCCATCCTCATAGTAAACCTATAGAACCAGCATCCATGAAAAGGCATCATCAACTGCATTGAACATGTTGCAACTAACAAAGGACTACATTTTTCATTATAGAGACTACCCATATGCAGGCTTCATCCTCACATAAAGATCATAGTAACCATCTACAACAAGCATCATCCCATACATCAGTGCCCAACCATCTCTATACCAACCAACATTTGTGTAATTCATCTGCACCATTCATTTCTCAGCAACTCTTTGCATAGGATTGTCTAACTTTGAGGCTGAGAAGTTTCAGTATAAGGTGTTCAATAACGCTGGCACACACATTTTTTGCACTTTGCTTCTTGTCTTGAAAGAGTCTTACATTCCTTTCGGTCCATGTGTAGTAATTGGTGGCGGCAAGAACAAGTCTTTTAAGGATGCTATTAATACTTACATTACACTATATTTTACTCCTAATCTCCACTACTTGTTTCCAATTATTGGGAAGGTACTCTGCATCACACTTCTTTTTCATAACTTCCTATACTTTCCTGGAAAACTCACACTAGAAAAACAAATTCTCTTGGGAATTATTACACTGACTACATAAAGGGCATAAGAGATTGTTGTTACAACTTACAACATTATTTCATCATCATATCTTGAGTTTGCAGCCTTTCTTAAATTACCAGCCACATAATGAAAGCATGCTTGTGAGTATAGTGACTAAACCAAACAACTTTATACCATGGAACAACATCATAAGCAGACCAAAAATCGTTTGATACAATTCCAGTGCTATAGTCCTTCTTATCTCCTTTCATATTCATCTAAACCACTTGATCCTAAACATCCTCACTAAGAGTAGGGACATTAATGTTTCTAAGATTGGGGAACTTCTCAAACCATTCAGTAGGCCATCACCAATCACCCTCTTCAATCATGTCATACACAGTATAGGTTTCACACGACCTAGTCTCATATCTTGTTCTTTTACTTATGAAGCTACCCAAGGGACCAATAGAATGCCACTTATCAAACCACATAGTAGTGGTTTTCCCATTTCACA
>BQNB010001955.1:0-74011 GCA_026074375.1 Tanacetum coccineum | reverse complement strand
CAATACATATAAAAACAAAGCAACTATTTCTTCTACTGTCATGTTTGTTGTGCCTTTTAAACCAGAAATATCTCTTACCATCTCACATTATCTACTGAAAGTACTTCTATCCATTCGGAGTTGGCTAATACAAACGATGTCTGATTCTCTTGTTAGCCTATTTAACCAAATCATTCTCTCGAGCCTTTTTTTTAACAACACTTTATTAAAAAACTAGCAAGAAACTTGCTCTTTACTTTTCGACAAAGGCCTAGTGATTTGCATACGTAGCAATGATAGACGAAACCAAGTCATAAATACTACATTAAAAACACTAACGGGTGAATTCAAAATCTCAACAATATAGAGTACTTTGCGTCGCCTACTAGTGATTGGAGTACGTGCCATTGTCTCCTACACGAAACTGACAAAAATAATAAACAGTAATTATGCTTGTAAACATACTACAATGGGTTCTTTTCAAGCTTTTATTATACACTTTCAAATATTGAAAACATCATAATGCTAGTAAGGTAATAGGATTATCATAATAGAATGCTCAAAAATCAATTTCCATCAAAGGGTTATAACATCCTTTTAACAGTTAATCATTTGAACTTTTTTAAAAGATACAACATATGGTACTGTAATTTTCTAAGTGCTTCAAGTCACCCACAAAAATGAAACATGACCAAAGCATTTAAAGAAACAATTGATTATAACCTATGGATGGAGTGATGAGATGTAACAATCTAATAAATTTTAACCTCCAACAAAACCACTTAAACGAAATTAAGAAGAATAAATACGATTGATAAAAATTAAAAAACAAGCCTTAGCTTTCATTCTTCTATTGATTATTACTTGATTTATCTAATCCAAACCAATAAATTGACTACACGAAAAAAGACTTTCAAGTGATTACCTTTGGTGTGATGAGAGAACTAGAGCTGTAATCATGAAAAATCTATGTGAGAAGAAGAAGAAAAAGATTAATGGGTGTTGTATGAGAGAGAAGAAAGTGGGCACATATTAAGCCAGGAATGAGATAAAATCCTACCCCACCTAGTGGGATTTGTAAAATAGCAATTACAAAGGTGTCAATACTTATTTTAAAACCTAAGCCTCTCAACCAAATGAGTGCAATCAAGCCCAATCCCATTTATCACAGCCCACACACAAGAAACAAAACCACACAAGAATAAATACGGTTTTTTTAATCATACCGGTTTTTTACCGGTTTTAAAACTGGGTTTTTAAAAAAACCGGTTAAACCCGGTTTTTTTAATTTTTTTTTTAATTTTTTTTTTATAACCGTTAATAGTTTTTTTAAAAAAAACCGGTTTTAACCGGTTAAAAAAACCGGTCAACAAGGAAGTCAAACTAGCCGTTTCAATTTTTTTTTAAAAAAACCGGTTTTAACCGGTTTTTTTTTGGTTTTTAAAAAAAAAAAATCACAACGGCTACTAGCCGTTTATACCCTTTTTTTTTGATGATTTTAGGGCATGGCTTAGTACTATAAATACATGTAATGGGTTGGGGTTGAAAACACATCAAAAACACTCACTAATCTCTCTTTTTCTCTCTAATCGTGATATATATACTCTAATTTCTCAAATCCCGCTATAATGGAAAACTCACATTCACAACAAGCTTCCACTAATGCCTCCGTTTCTACTAGCCATGGTCGAAAAATTTACACAAATGAAGATGTGGTGCGAATTAGACCAACTACGAGAAAAGGCGATGTTTGGTCTAATTACGATATGTGTATTATGATCGATGGGGTGGAAAAGGCGCGTTGCAAGAAATGTATGAAATTTTATAACCCCGCGTCTAACACTACACTCCGGACTCATAAGAACGGTTGTAATGCGGTTAGCCAAAATGATACGTCACAAGGTACTATTGGTGCGGATGGTCAAGTTTTTATATTTGATAATGATGCGGTTCGACTTGATTTTACGAAGTTTGTCATTTCATCAAGCGTTTCTATTCAACCAACTTCAGACAACGTCAAAGCTTACGGTGATCACAAAGGTGGCTACTTCCGCGTTTATCAAATTCGTAAGTCGTACTATCTTAGAAGGTGATGATTTTTATTTTTGTGTTTAGGAAAGATTTTATGTTATTATTGATGTTTTTCGTGTTTATTTTATGGTCTGTTTCTATAAATTCGGTTAACTAGGGAACGCACCAAATGGTACGAGCACAAACATAATTATTATTTAAGACGTTTCTGGAACTCATTGGTTTTTTTTATTATTTTAAGAATTCTTGGTTTATTTTTGCTGGTATTTATTCTTATAACGGTCTATTGCTTTGTTTTGATTAAATATTTGTTGGGTTATCCTATTAAGGGGGATATGCTTTATATTATTTAAGGGTTTTTTTTTTTTATTGTAACGGTTTGGGTGGTGTTTGTTGTGTTGTGGGCTTTTTTTTTGGTCAGCGGATTTTTCACTAGAATTAATGCACTTCACCTATAATAATAGAGCTAATGGATTTTTATTTTCGTTTTTATTATTAAATTTTACGATTTTAAATTAATTATTTTTATTAATTATTTATTTAAACCGTTTTAGATGGTCTTTTTTTTTTATTTCCCATTGTCGTTTACTCATGTTATAAATTTATTAAGTGCAAGCGGGCCGGCATTGGGCCAATAAAAATATAGTGATTGTTTTTTACGTAGGAATATTTATATTAAAATTTATGGGGGGTTTATTTGTTAATATATTATAGTTCGAGTGTAAGTAACGAACAAAGACAACACCAACAACAAATTGAATTAAATAATAGACGTTTCGTTTTAAACAATGTGGGTGAAAGACACCTTTTTGAAGTGAAGAACCCACTTACCTTAGGAACACTGCTATGATTAATTGATAATAGGTGGAATTCTACTACATGATGTTTGAAATTATATTACGGACAAACGTGTGAATTTTTAACGCTTTTAATATTGAAACACCGTGTTAATAGAATTAAAGTACATTTCACGAATAAGCGACAAAGGAATGGTGATTTTACTACTAAATGATTTAATTTTTTTTTACAAGTTTTTTTTTAAGTAGGCAACAATATATTTACTTCGGGTATTGTTTATTAACCCAAATAGCATCATTTAGTTTTTAAAATAAAATTTATGCTATGTAGGAAAAAGAAATAATTAGACGAATTTAATTAAATATAAAAACCTATCACTAGTTCAAATGTTTAGAAAGGAATGGTTAAGTATAAAAAAAAGAAATTTTTGTAAAATATTTTGCTTAATTTACCTTTGGTTTTTACTTGTTCCGAGCCAACCTTAATCCATGTTTAAATGTTGGAGGCACGTTAGTAGAACTTTTATTAACAAGAATAATGGTCAATTTTAGAACCTTATCCTTTGGGTTAGACGATGACAACCCCCTTACCCCAACTTATTTAAACTACCAAAATTTTTATATTTAAACGATAACTTTAAAAATTATTTGGATTATGCAACAACATATGAAGTCAAATTCAAACACCCAATTGTTGATCATTGCTGGGCCGGGATCGTCCTAGATGGCAAGTGACTTTAATATAAACCCTTTATAATAGTTTATTTGAAGAGCTACAATGCTGTCATCGAAAAATCGGCCCAACAAGCGTGTTGGGACATATATGGCTTAAAACTTTTTAAAAAATTCATTAAAGGCCCTAAGAGTTTAAAACTTTGTCATTTGGTTGGTGGAAAGAAAGGGAAATCCCAATTTCATTTTTATCCGCTTGGCTCGTGAACTTAATTAACGGTCCAAGGCTTCGACGGAAGCTTTGAATCGGCCCTTTTTATTAGCTGGTAGAATTATATCGGAAAGAAGAGTCAAGCTAACCCCGAATCCGTGGACGTATGTGTTTGTTTGATAGGATTTATTTAGACGGAGTAGATAGGGGTACCAACATGAAACATCGTTGGAAGGTCCGATTTTAGAAGACGTTGATGGAAACTTATAGCAAGAGAAGAAGTTTGTATTTAGGATTTCAAATCCCGGAATACGAATTAGATGAAGGTGAGTTGAAGGATCTTAGATAGTGATCACGTAGATGTAGAAGATTTATTGGATAGATTTAATGAGATTGGTATAACGGGTCTGGTTGCAAATGGCCGAAGCTCGACATACTTGACTACTTGAGTACATATATGTTTTCGGGTGATGGTCTGCCGAAGCTAGAAATGTATTAGGTATTTATATATTTTTAGTTGTATAATTGTAATTTGTTTATAATAGTATGATTGTATTTTTTTAGTTGGTTTCCGGTGCAATTAAAAAGTTATGATTGTATTTGTTTAGTATGTTTCCGGTGTATTGTTTAATTAAATGTTTGATTAATTAACTAGTTTATTAAATAAATGTTCGAGTTTTAAATTCCAAAAAAAACTCGAAACGGTATTTTTAAAATCAGATTTCCGAACATTTATAACCGAAAAAAAAAAACGAACGGTAAAAAAACCGATTCCGAATTTTATAACCGAAATAAAACCGATTCCGGAACATTTCTAACGAAAAAAACCGATTTCGGAAAAACCAAAAAAACCAAAACTGGTTATTAGAAAAACCGGTTTTTTTAAAACCGGTTTTCTAATAACCGAAAACCGGTTTTAACCGATTTTTTTGCACCTCTATCTACAACGCACTAACTGGCAGAGAACCCGGTCGTGTGTAGTGTAGGATTGGTAAATTTAAGGTCGTCATAAGAGCTAATGGGCGGTTACAAATCTGAGTTTAAATTGGTTGTCACGTTTTAAATTTGTTTGAATAATGTAGATTGTAAGAAAAGAGATGGGAATAATTAATTTGGTTTTATCAATCAGTGGAATTGGTACAACGGAAAACTACTAAGAAGATGAACCCATTTAACTAATTAAATATCCCAAGTTTAATTATCTTTATCTCAAGTGCAATGTCTAATTCTCATTTTATTAGTGTTATAATATTAACATATCCGAATTGGCACTCGAGGTTTGTCTTATACTTCCTAGGATCCTAATTTCTTAAAAGTCTCGATATTAAAGTATCTTGGCTGTAGCTATTAAGTATCAATGATCCAAAAGATGTGACTATAACCTATAAAGATTATTAACCCTCTCTGAAAGAGTTCCTGTGTTTTTTAAGTATTTAGGGTAATTAAGGCGGTGATCTGATCGATTCCTACACTAGGATAGATTCCAACTTATCCTAGTACCTTTGTAATCCTAAGTTCAGCGGTTTGTATAATAAAAGGACTAACCGAATCAAAACTACCTTTCAATATTGCCAAAACGCAAAGATCTATGACAAGCTATAAGGATATCTAACAAAACAATTATCAGCCAAAGATATCAAAAATAAATAAACAAAGAATAATTAACAAATTAAATGGCAAGAACAAAAATTAAGTTGTTCCTTCTCAACATTTATTTCATTTTATGTTTTTAAAAGTTCCTCACAGATCTCTTCTTTTTCATTTAAAAGTTGTTCATTTTCAACATTTATTTCATTTTACAATGTCTCATATGCTTCTTTGTAACCTAAAGCTTGTTCTGATTTGTTTTCAAATTCTTTAACCCGTTCCTTACACGTCTCAAGTTCCCGTTGTAACAACACTTTTTGCCTTTTTAGCTCAATATTCATTTTGCGTTGTTTTTCAGCCTCTACTTGAACATTAATTATCAGGGATTCAAAATCATGAAGAGATTGATCATGAGCATTTGTTTCATGTTCATCTTGTCCACTATTATTGTCCACATACGGATCATCAAATATGATATCAGAATTAATTTGATCATCAACAGATGTGTGTATAATAGTTTCTAGTTTCTTATGATGGCATTTTTCATGATCACTCTTTGAGAGTAATCCATTGATCATATCAACTTGTGAATTATTTACCTCACTAATGAACTCAGCATCATAAGTCAGTTTTGCATCAGACTTGTCATCAGTAGGTTGAATGTGCGCCATCATGATCGCTGCTGCATTTAGCTCCTCTAACGTATTATCTCTATAAGCATTGTCGAGCATAAAATCATTCTCCTCTTCATCTAGATGCACTTCAGCTTCATATTTGGTTACGAGTAGCATCTGCTCCCTGAAATATTTTGCATCACGAACTCTGGGTTTTGGGCATTTACCTGCATAGTGGCCTTTTTCATTGCAATTGTAGCATTGAATGTTTGATTTTCCCGGAGTTGACTCGGTTCTTGGATTCCTTTGGACATCCTGATCATATTCTTCAATTGACTAAAGCAACCCATTTCTTGCATTAGTTGCTTGATTCTTGTTTTGCCTTCCTGCATCCATGTTTCCATTCCCTGCATAGACAACATTCTTGCTTTAAATACATAGCCAACATTCTTGCTTTGAATATCCATACAACCATCTTGTATACAGCTTGATTCCTTGTGTTTGATGATGTACGAAGATGATTGTTGGTAGGAATAGAGTAACATTAGGTGATAGCTCTTGCCAATAACATCATTACAATTATAAGCTTGTATTCTTGAGCATCTCCTTGTATCTCCCCTTGATAATCATCATCGTTATCAATCACGGATGAATAATGAGCGACATAATATGGTTGTGCTGAACGAGAGTATGATGAACTTGCATGAGAACTTAAAGAATAAGTAAGGAAATTAGCAACTAAGGCTAATGGATCATGATTCATTACAGCTTTCTTTGATTTAGATGCATTAACATGTGGTTCAAATTGACTCAAGTGATCAAATAACAGATCAAATTCTGTAGTTTTGAGAGTATATTTCTGACGAGTCATGGTTACATTTTTTCTCCACTCGGGTTGTAATGAATTGAGAAACTTGGTGTTGATGGAAATTTCTTAAGGACGAACATTATTCCGATCTATGACATTAATGAGTCTTGAAAACCTCTCATACACATATGTTAATGATTCTTATTCCACAGCCACAAACTTGTCAAATTCATTCATGAGCCTCGAGTGTCTTTCTTGCTTACTTATGTCACTACCTTGCATCAACCTTTTCATTCTAGCCCACATTTGTTTAGCATATGGACAAGCATCTACATAATTATAAATATCATTGGGTATTCCTTGAAGAATGTAGTTCATCACCTTGATATCTGCAAAGTATTGTTCTTTGTCTATTTTGGACATTTTGCTGATTGGTTTAGGTATGGTCTCTGATTCATTGTTTGGATCGAGAATGTATTTCCTTTTGTATGGACCTTTAAAGATTGAATCCCATGCCACATAGCTTCTTTTCTCTAAAATCAGAGGTCTATCTGAAGCTCCCGAATCCACAAGTGTTTGTTGATTCGCAGTAGACATGATGTGAATCAATGAATGAATACAATACAATGCAAACTTATTAGTAACTAGCAACAAGTAGTAGATGTAAAAAAACTTCTAAGAATGGTGTTAATTTTGACCCATTGACTTATGAATGGGTCATTTTCGTTATGTTAGGCTCAACAGCTGTTATAGGAACCATGGCAATTCTGTTTGTTTTCGCTCCAATGAAACATGTTCTCGGCTAGTCTTACAAAACTATTTTACACTGAATTATGGTACAATTATAATTGATTTTTAGACCTCTTGTGTTTCTTCACATTTCATATATCAAGTGTATTTAGAAATTTTATTACAACAACTATTTTTTTTCTAAATGCATTATAGGACAAAATAATAGATATACGGTGGCAGTTAAATAATATATTTGCAAGTTCTTTATTAGGTCCTATAATTCATTTACTTCGTCTGTCCTAATGAAAATTGCTACATATTTGAGTTCTTAGTGTTTCTTGAAACGAAAAATGTTTGCTTTAACAATTATCAAAGTTAAACATAAACGATACCTATATGCAGAAAATCGCAACTAATTTCCTCATGAGCAAGCTAGGTTTGGGTCTGAATGGTAAAAAATTAAGCTTTTCATGGCTAGTCTATCAAACCATTTTCTTTTGATTCTGAATCAGTCATTGATGACATGGTTACAAGATGGTTTCCTTTTGTGCAGCAAGTGGGTTCAAAATTGAGTTCAACCTGCAACATGACATGTTTAGGAAAATAGTATAATAATCTTACCGCATCATACTAACATCACATATTTTAGCATGGCGGTAGGTGCAAATATCTCAAATGAATAAAGCTTGGCCAAAAGCATAGCTAAAAGTCTGCGTAAAGAAATGAATATTGATGTAGAAAATGACATGAATTCAAAGACAACGAAAACATATTAATGTTGGAGTGAGGAGTGTGAAAAAATCAATATAAAGGTTCTATATGATGGTTGGAATATGATGTTCTTACAAAGTATGGCCAAGTGAATATAGCATTGCCAGTTTCGAAGCCAGTCATTTATGCGTAACACATTATTTTGGGTGGCAAAAGGCGGTTTTACGGGGATGGTTATGTGCATAGAAGCTTCTGACTTCCCTTACGTTCGCCACTGATGGTTGGTGGTTTTCACCATACGAACTATGTGGGGTACACTATTTACCGCTTTTCTATAAGTCTCATATAATTGCTAGATATTAAGTTTAATATGGTTATAGTTTGGAATATTAGTGATATGGATATTAAAACAACGATATGTTCTTTCTACACGTTTTTTGTTCCTATGTTTCAAGTCAACTTATTCACGGTATTTCCATAATGGCATTATTAGTCATTTAAACACTCGAACACTAATTTATGTCAATGTGGTTTTCCGTATAGATATTGGGTTGTTTTGCGCGTCGAATTTAGATAACAGTTGTTTGGATATGTTTATTTGGTCTAACAAATGCACCTGCATATTGTTAGGCAATACGATATGTAAGCCAGATTGTGATTATTCTGTGTCCTTTTGTTTATATATCGTTCATCTTTTTACTTATGTTATGCATCATAGAACAAAATGATTATATTAGTATTAGAATAAAGGGAGTGGAAGAAATTGATATATGCTTGCAAGGTGTGCCCATGGTACTGGAACCGGACCGAACCGAAATTGAAAAAACCGAGAACCGAGAATCGAAAATAAGGAAAATTTAGAACCAAGAACCATCCCAAGTTCTTCGGTTCCGGTACGGGTCTCGATTATGGTATGAGAATTTTCGATTATTCCCGACAAGTACCAAAGTGGTTAAAAATTCTATTTTTTTGTTGTTGATAATTCATAAACAACATGCTATAACAATACAATCACACCAAAAATGTCTCCAACAATGCAAAATTCTCATTATTTTATATCAATATGCGGCGATGCACAAACTCGATATTTTAGTTTATCAATATATAAGCGAATTCGTCATATCTGAACATATAACTTTTGATCTCATCATATTGTAACAAGGTATCTAATGAGTTATGATCACAATAAAAAGGAAAAAATATGTGGAAAAACTTACTTACATGTTGATGAATGATGTTGATGATGATATTTCAATCTTTTAATGATATTATTAGTTGTAAAACTAACAATTTGTTGTTATTTAAAATTGATTAAAGGTTAGGGTTAAACTATAACGAGTTTCTAGGATTTAGTTTTTTCGTTACAACTTAGTAATGGGTAGTGTTTTTTTTATGTATTATTAAAAGGTTGCATGTACACAATATCACAAACAAATCCTATAAAATTTAATATTTTCAAATGAGTCGGGTTTTTTTCGAGAAAGAACCGGAACCGGATAGTTCCGAACCGAGCCGTCCTGAGAACCGAAAATTTAGAATTTTAGGAACCAAGAACCAGACCATGGTTCTAATATACGGTTCGGCTCCTAGTCGGTACTGATACGATTCCTTCGTTCGTTTGGTTCCTCAATTTTTTTAGGCACCCCTACTGTTATATGTTAAGCAAACCGGCCATAAAATTCACCCATGTTCATATTTTTATTTAGGCTATCCATAATAAACCAAAATGATTATATTAATGTTAGAGTAAGGGGAATGAAATAAATCAATATGTGTAGTTTGTATCTGGAAAAAAAATTCTTGGCACACTTAATGAATAGTTACATTGATTTATCTCATCCTTCTTGGTCCGTTATTAATGTATCCGTTTTATATACTGAGCGTAATGTAAATACAAAGCGAACAATATTTCATGCTATGCGTTTGTTGGATTATGCAACCGTTTTACCCCAGGTTTGTTTGCTATTTCCAATGTAAGTTGTCGGTTTTTTGCGTTCTTTAATGCTTTAAGGTTTCATACACTCTATTCTCGAGTTTATTTTTTGAAGTGAAAGGGAAATGTTTGGGATGGTAGTAAAAAAATTATGTTCCTGAAATTTTTTATGAGAGGAGAAGAAAGTAAATGATAGTAAATTACACCAAATTTACTCTTCTAATCTTTTTCCCAAATTGGGATGAAATGAAGTGAAGTTTATTTTAAATCCTTTTTTGCTTACATCCTCTTATTTTATTTCTAACTCGGAAACACAAGAAAAAAACCATTTCTTATTCTTCTCTTTTTATTTCTCTCTTTTTTCCCCTCTCCATCTCTTTTCTTTCCATTTTATACTCGGGAATAGAGTGTGTTAATACAAATAATGCTTAAAAACGTTATTTATACTTTTCGACTCCTCTACGTTTTGAAGATGACAAAATGTAAAAACTTTCACGATAAAAATAAACGTTGTTATTAATCGTAAACTTCCATTTCTACATAAATCACTTAAGGTATGGATAAACAAATCATTAAACTTAATTAGTGATCAAGAAAATAATTTTTCTTCTTAATCCATCACATTTCTACAAAACTATATTTTTACAAAATTACACAAAATAGTTTTGTTAAATAAAAATAATGTTTCATTTAAAAACATAAATTTTGAATTTAGTTTTTCCGCCCAAAACAAAAAACAACATACAAGGATAAACCTTACCCACAAAAGGACAAAAATCAGAGCGTCGGTCTAGGGGCACCCCCCTAAGTGCCTAGGCGGCCCCCAGATATATCTGGGACCGTCGAGACCGCCACCAGATGACTGTTGGGTTATCCTGGCTATAAATACTGCACTATCCTCAGCAGAAAAACAGACCTCTTTGCATGAATTTTTCAGTCATATTTCTCTCTCTAAAAACCTTCTTTCTCTCACTAAATATGTTGATCACGAACATAGTTTAATCTTGTTTCAAGTGATCAAATATCATCTTCTATCTTCTTCCTTTTTCTATCAAGTGCAAGATAAGAACACTCGTATTCGTCAAGAAACAAAGTGTTATACACTAGTGATTTCTCCTCTCTTATTCTAAGATTCAAAACACTATTTTGATTATCTTGTGTGATTGTATAAGTCGGATAGTGTGTAAATCCGATAGTGTAGATCTTGTGATTGTGTAGTGTTTATGAAGTGGTATATTGGTTCTAGCTAAGATTAGGACTCAACATTTAGCTTAGTGTCAAAAAATAATGTAAGCGACTTGTAAACGGTTTTCTCCGCCTGAAAGGAGCTTGTTGACATAGTGAAATCTCGAGTCGGACACCCGGGGAGTGGAGTAGGGCGAAGAAGATATTCGTAGCCAAACCACTATATATCTTGGTGTCTTGGTTTGATCGTTCTTTCCTTTATCTCTTTATATTGTTTGTGTAGTTATTATAAGTAGATAGTTATATTGATTGGTTCATATTGTTGATTGATTAAGCATGTACTCGAATCTAAGAATTTTAGAAGTAAAATTTTAAAACGCAAATTTACCTGGAAAATATTCAACCCCCCTTTTAGTTTCCACAATTGGTATCAAAAGCCGATGTCACTCAAGATTTTTAAAATATATTGTATTTTAAAGCTTAGATCAATCTATGGATTCTGACAGATATCTATAAGGGCAATCCATGCAAAGACCACCACTCTTTGAAAGTGATAGTTTTATTTGTTGGAAAAATAGATTCAAAATATATGTTAAATCAAAAGATCTTGATCTTTGGCATGTTATTACTAATGGTGATTTTCAACCTATTGAAAAAAATCCAAAAACCAAACTAGATGAGGTTATCCCTTTTGAAAAACAAAGTGATGAACTTAAAAAGAGGCTTGCGAAAAATAACGAAGCCAAAATAGGTATTTACAATGCTTTGCCAAGAAAAAAATATGAAAGAATTTTCATGTGTAACATGACAATTTTTTTTTGGAAAACTTTGTTAATCACCCATCAAGGTAATAGCCAAGTTAAAGATAACAAGATTGACCTTTTGGTATAACAATATGGACAATTCGTCATTTCTGAAGACGAATCTATAGATAGTGCTTTTGCTAGGTTTAATACTATTATTCCTAGTCTAAAAGATCTTGATGAAGGTTATTCTAGCAAGAATTATGTTAGGAAGTTTCTTAGGGCTTTACATCCCAAATTGAGAGCAAAGGTCACGGCGATTGAAGAGTCAAAAGACTTGACATCACTATCTCTTGATGAACTAGTTGGTAATCTCAAAGTCCATAAGATGATCATTAAGAAAGATTCCGAAATAGTCAAAGCTATAGGAGAAAGAAAATCTCTTGCTTTAAAGACTAAAAAGGAATCTAGTGATGAGGAGTGTTCGACCTCCGGAAGTGTGGCGGTTAGAGACTTCAAGAAGTTCTTCAAGAGAAGAGGTAGATTTGTGAGACAACCACGGAATGACAAAAAGACATTCCAAAGAAGCCGAGACGACAAGAACGACAAAAGTGATAGAAAATGTTTTAGATGTGGTGATCCAAATAATCTTATTGGAGGATGTCTAAAACCACCAAAAGATAAGAACCAAAGAGCATTCGTCGGATGTTCTTGGAGTGATAGCGGTGAAAACTCTAAAGACGAAACATGTCTCATAGCTCAAGCATCAAATGAGGTATGCTCCGATTCCACTTACTTTAGTGATGAAAATTCATCAATAGACGATCTTACTTTAGATAATGAATATGCTAAAGTGTGCAAGATGAGTTTAAAAATAATCACAAAGAATAAACAACTAAAAGCTATTAGAAATAGTTTAGAAAATGAGCTTAGCGAATTAAAATCAAAATTGACTACACTTGAGAAAAATAAGGGAGTTGATCTCGAATGTACTAATTGTCAATCACTCAAAATCGACAACGAAAAACTTAAAGAAGAAGCTATTAAACTAAGTTTGAAAAGAGTACCCATTGCTTAAATGAAATGTTAAGCAATCAAAAACCCTCCGGGGTAAAATTAGGTTTAGGATTTAACTCATTTGAAGCATCAACTAGTGGGTCCAAGGAAATCAAATTTGTGAAACCTCAAAAGAAACGCCTTTTGGTGGCGGTCCCCTAAATAATGAGGGTGGCCCCCATAAAGTCTAGACGACCCCAAAGCAATTAAAGGGCCGCCTATCTGTTCACCAGAATCTAAAAAATCCGTTTCTTTTAAAAAATCTATTTTAGGCCCTAGACCAAAACACATAATAGTAAACAATGTTAAAATTCTCGTTGCTAGTGATAATGAGGTTAAACAATTTTATAAACCATCGCTAAAACCCGGAGTTGAATTTTATAAACCAAATTTTACGTAAAAAACTCCACCACCTATAAAAGTCAATAATCATTATCCTCGTTCTAAAACACCGCAACCAAAAAGGAATGTTGGTCAACAAAACCAACCTCATGGTTTTCCCGTAACTTGAAACAACTTCCAACCTCAAAGTTACATGCCATGGGAAATGTATCCTCCCTTTCCACATCCAAATCAAATGCATGGGATGTTTAGCACTAACAACTTAAGACCCATGAGATATTAGGGACCAAATATTTGAGTTATTGTCTTATTTAAATAGATATGCCTTGGATTCGACTTGGAACCCGATAAGTGGATAAAAGATAGTGGATGCTCTAAACACATGTTGGGTAACCGAAAGCTTTTCTCGACCTACAAGGCATACAATAGAGGTAACGTTATTTTTTGTAGTAATATTCGCGGTAACATCACTGGCAATGGTACGATTTCTAATGACTCTCTCAGTATAGATGCATGTAGAAACTTAAGATTTAACTTGCTAAGTGTAAGATAAATACGTGATAATAAATGTAGAGTAACTTTCTCCAAACATGATAGTAAAATCACTAAGGATGGTAAGGTTATAGGTATAGGTATTAGGAAGAAAGGCTTATACATGATGAAATTATAAAATAAGCCGAAAGACAAAATTCGTCTTGCAACGATTAATGAAAACTCCACGTTGTGGCATATGAGGTTAGGTCACGCTAATATGCATCTTATTCAATCGTTAGCATCTAAGAAATTAGTTAGAAACTTATCTAAGCTTAACTTTGATCAACATTTCTGTGATGCTTGTAAAATTGGAAAACAAGCTTGTGACAACCGTGATTTAATCAGGTTAGTGATGCCGTTAGAAATGGATAAGAGTTCATTTTGTGTGATTTCTTGTGTGCTATGTGTAATATATGTGTGCTAAGTGGTTTGAATAGGTGCATGAAATCATTTTGAGTTGTATGATCATCTCATTTTGAGTGCGTTTGTGTTTGGTGATGAGTATTCCATTTGTTCACGTATAGTGATAATGGAAAGGAATGGCGTATTGCATGCAATGCTACGTCAATAGTTGGATGATTTTGTGTTAAGCGTTTATGGGAAATGTATCATGTTGGAAATAAGTGAAGTGAGTGAAATTTGGATATTTATAGTAGACTTTCTAAATATAGAAAGTGTAATGAGAATGAAAAGTTATTTTTAGAAAGTTTAGTAAGTAGCGTTTTGTAAAAAGGTTTACCCAAATTAGCTTAGGTTTTTATAAAAACTTAAGGTAATGAAGATAATTAGTTAATTAATGATTAAATAAAAAAATATAAAAATAAATTATGGGGGTGTTTGGTCGACCGACTAGAGAAAAAAAAGGAAACACAATCCTAGTCTAATTAGAATTCTAAATAGGTAATTATCTTAAACCTTTTTGTAAATCTTATAAATACCAAAAACCCTCCCCTCCCTTTTCTTTGTTGATCGGCTGGAAACCAAGAAGAAAGAAAAAAAAGATTTTTTTTATCAAGGTCAAGTTGGTGACTTAGTGTTTCAAGAATCAAGGATTTAGGTATGTTCGTAAACCCTAGTTGTTTAGTTTTCTTTAAATCATGTAACAACTAATATGGTGGATCATTAGGGTTTTAAAAACTTCTGTAATTAAGGATGTATTAATCATGCTAGAGTGTTTAGGGTTTAATTAGGATCATATTGGTGTAAATGGTTAGGGTTAGATCGCGTTAATTTATGATTTAGAGTTGAGCAGATTTTAGGGTTGTGTTCAACTGATGATATCTCATTGATAAAAACATTTCTTTTTATGAATCTTATGTCTAAATTATAGTTCAGAGAGTCTAGTTTTCAAAAAGTATAGCCTTGAAGGTTTTTGAGGTCGGGAAGTTAGTCAAATGGTCGTAACAAGAAAAGTTGTTAAAACAGTAAATACAGGTCAGAATTTGGCCATGTTTAGGAGGGTAAAACCATAACTTAAAAGTGGAATTAGTGAATGCCAATCTACAGTGATTAGGTTCAATATGTATATAAAGACACCCTAGAAGTATATCTTCATATTGTGTGTCTAAGTGTGGTAATTAGGGCCATACATTTTAGTGTGCAATCAGGTCCGAATTGGGACAGTTTTGAAGTTGGATTTTATTTAGGATAGTTGCACATGTAATGAGTATTTGGGAATCACAAGGTAGTTAGTAAACTCATAAATGAACTTAGGTGATTTTTGGTATAATTTATGAAGGTCAGCAAGTAAGGTTTTTAAGTTAGTAAAATTCTGTATTTTTGAATAAATGATAGTTAACTAGTGTAATGTGTTAATGAGGTGGTTAAGGTTGGGCATGGTGTCGGGGTGACCCGTAATGGTTAATCAAACCCTTAGACATCCATTATATGTGTGTTACATGGAATAGAGCTTTTAGCTTGGTCGCGTGTAACCGTGTTTATTTATTTGTATAGTTGCGTGATAGGAATTGGAAGCTGCATTTTGAGCATTCAGGTGAGTTACATAGTCCCACTTTTTACATTGTTTTAAACTTAGGATGGAAATTAGGCAAGTGTTGAAATGAGTTTTAAATTGTTGTGATTATGTGTTAGTGTAAATGCATGGACTATTATGTGACTGATATGCTTTATGTGCTACATGTTATGTGATGTGATATTAAGATGTTGCATAGTCAGGAGGATTACTTGCGAGTATCTATGGCCTGAGTTAGAGGAAAAGAGATTTGGTTATGTGATGTAATATTGAGATGTTTCCTGGTCCGGATGATTACTTGCGGGTATCCATGGCCTGAGCTGGAGGGAAAGAGATTTGGTATGATCCAAGAGCGATTTAGGTCGTCTGCTTCGTGTTTGAGTAGTTGATTGGATTGCCTTGCATGTATTGTGTTTGGCATGGCAAGGTTGGTGGTTTTACTTGCATGTACTGTGTTTGGCATGTAAAGGGACACCGAGTGTTGGTTATGAGGGATCAGATGGGTACGCCTACCCAGTATATGATTTGTTGGTTTGATATGATTGGATTGAATTACATGTTAGCTTGTATGTTAGTTAGCATAATTGCCATACGAAAGTATTGTTTTATAATCACAGTAATTCGGTTAATGATTTTGGAAATTGATTGAATATGTGTGTCTGAAAACCTATGTTTCTCACCAACCATTGTGTTGACGTATAAGCATCATTTTCAGGTATTCAGCAGGATGAGATTAAAGTTAGGAAAAGTGGCTAGATGGACCGTAGGCAGCTGGCGAAGTTTAGTTATCTAGATTTCGTTATTTGTTTTGGATGATGAATGTTATTTGTTTTGCTTTGTTAGGATGTATGAATGTTTGCATGTCATGACGTTGACATGAACTGCCTTCATTTCAATGTCAGACGCCTTTTGGATTTTGTTGATGTGTTTGGGTATTTTCATGACACTGCGTGTCTATACCTTGTATTTTATGCATGTTTTAGTTTCTCTATATAGACGCCAATGTGTTGTGATGATTCCCTTTCTCGTCGCGCCTTGCGTTTCCGCCTTGGACTTAAGCGTTTTAGCTATGTTTTTTCCCTACCCGTAAGAAGTCTCGTTGGGGAACCGTTTTCCAACTGGACTTAAGCGTTATAGGAGCATCTTGTGGAACGAAGAAGATAGGATAGTTTATCGTTTGTCAGATGCGTGTAATAGGGCTGGACCCGCGGAGTCGAGTGATTCTTGCGGAGGTAAAGTCAAACCCAAGCGAGTCCCAGCATTAAGTTTATCCCGTCTTTTACCTCGTCATGTTGTTATTGATTATTTCTTTCGGATATTTCGTATTTTGGAAGTGTTGCGAGACTTTTGTTCCTTTATGTCGTTTCGATTTTATTTTGATATAAATAAGTAGTTATTGATGGAGCATCCTTTATGATGTTTAAGTATAGAGTGGTTTAAGAAGTGAAATGTGGTATATGTGCTTATATGTGTATTATGATTTGAAATGGGTAGTCTTCGGAAAAGTAAGTACACGTATGAATGGATGGCACTTATTAATTATGGTGCGCCAACATTATTTAAGGTATCACACACGTAGACTTGTGACCATGATTGCATTTTATTTGGGTTTGGTTGTAGGTGGTTGTTGTAATATGTTTTTCTTATTGTGTATTCATGATAAGGATGGTGGTAATGGGTAGCAGATTATTTTTACCCTAATTAGTGCGATATATTAAAATTGAGTTGTATAGATAGTAAGTTTCTCTTCTATCTAGTATTTGCGGATATCTAGTATTATTATTTTTATTATTGTGGATTGCTCGTTGCTCGATTGTTTGTTCGGATCTGCTCTTGAGGATTAGGCGCGTTTTCGTTAGTTCTTCATTGCACATTGACTTACTCGTTTAAGTATAAAGGTTTCTTTTAATCAATAATTGTTTCTAACATATTAGTGTGGATCATTTACTCTCCTTCTTTTATTATCCCTTGGTTTTCGTAACCCTATTGGCGACGTGTTAGTATCGATTGCTTTAGGTTTGCTATGTTGATCGTTATTTTGGATAAGACCTTACGTTTTCTTTTGGGTACGTAACGTCTTCTGAGTTTTCTTGTACGAGTTCGTTTTTGATTGTATTTTGAGTATTAGGTTCTGTATTTTTCTTTCATTTTAAAACAATAGAATTATGTTAGGATCTGTACGGTGTTTTATGATCCCTGTTGGTATTATGGTGTCCTTTGTTTGAGTAACATATTTTATAATTGATGTCGAATTATAAAAACCCTTTGGAAGTATTGTGTTGTGTGTTTGAGAATAACTGTGTATAAAAGATCTTTATAAATAGATTTTATTTTATTATAAAAAAAGAGGTTTAAGTGATTTACTAGTGGTTAAGGTACGATACACAATTAGATAAACAATCTCTAAATTTTTATGATAACCAGAATGGGGAATTTCTCAAAGATTACATTTAAGATAATTTCATTATTATTAAAATGTTTTTTATACTAAAGTGCTTTCTTAATTTAAATTTGATTTTTTATAAAAAATATTATTTTTTTGGTCTTTCGAGTTCAAGTCGATAATTGGTTAAGAATTTACGTCTTTTCGTATTGATATTTTTTTAACGTGTTCATTTGTCGTGAGTATGCCTGCTTGATTTTCTTTAGTTTGCGCTGTTCATTCGGTGACATATACATTCCTTTCTTTCTAAGGATTCTTATGTCATTTGATCAACGTCTATTTGCAATATGTGGCATCGCTCCTATTTGATTCATAGCCTTTGACTTGAATTTCGTTTTTGTTTTCCTATTTGATTGTTTGTAACCCTCCGGATTTCGTTGATACCGTTGAGTCTAGAATCTTTGATGTGTTTGTGGAATGGATTGGTTTGTCCAAGAGGAAGTTTGTGTAGTATGTCATGAGATGGTGGTTAGGATACCGTTGGAAGGGTGATGAGATACTTCGGGTCATGGTGAACAGTACCTCATGGAGACGTGGAAGACCTTAATGAAACAAGGTAGATGAACCAAATTGTCGTGATATTTTCCGTCGTACGAGATTTTTTTGACGTGTTTCCAAAATTTTGTCGATGACCACCATGATGAAAGTGAGTTTCGGCATAGATTTGTTCATGGAAGCGACGCCAGTCGATAAGTCGCCATTATCGTCTAGCACCCTCGAAAATGCAGATTTGTCTGTACAACTTTCGAGAGTTTGCAAGACAAGGAGGTTTCATACGAGCCAGTCATTTTCGTGAGAAGCACTTGTGGTTATTACATGATGGAAGAAGGATGGTTCTTTTCGCATGTGTATTGATTGTAGAGAGTTGAATAAATTAACTGTTAAAACCGTTATCCACTCCCTAGGATTGATGACTTGTTTGATCAGTTACGAGGAAAGTGTCCTTTCTTAAAGATAGATTTTTCGGTCTGGTTATCATCAGTTGCGAAGATGTGCATGGAAGATTGCCATTCCAAGACCGCCCCCCATTTTTTAACTTTTTTTTTTTTTTTTTATTTATATTTTTTTATAACATATTTCATTTTCGAATGAATACGACAGTTTGAGGTCTACGGTTAATGCTTTTGGGTTATTAAACAATGCACTTATGGTTTTCATGGCTTAATGACCGGGTTTTGCAAAACCGTACTTAGGTAGTTTGTATGTATTCATTAATGACATTCTAGCCTACTCAACGTCGAAGGAGGAACATGAAGTTTATTTGAAGTTAGTGTTTAGAGTCAATAAGGAAGGAGAAGTTGTTGCTAAGTTTTTAAGCTTGTGAGTTGTGGTTGGAAGAGTGCAATTTTCTTGGTATCGTGGTACCAAATGTATTCAAGTGGACTTCCGATAGTAACAGGTGAGGCAGTGAGATATTTGGATGATTACTCTTAGATTGGCTTAGGTTACTACAGACATTGCATCCCGCGAATTTTTTTAAGATTGTTGACCCACCCCCCCCTTAATTCCCTAATGAGAGGAATCAGAAGTATAAGGGAGCGTGTAGAACATGAGGTGGCTTTTCAGACTTTGAAGGTTGGTTGTGTGATACTCATGATAAAGCGAATTAGTGGGTGATGCGTTGAGTAGAAAGGAGATGCGTGAAATCAAGACGAGTAAGAGGAATGATACTGACAGCCCAAGGTGAGGCGTTCAAGCAAGAGAACGTACTTGCAGAAAGGCTACATGGTTTAGATCAACAGATGGAAAGAAAAGGAGACGAGAGTTTGTACTTTATGGATGAATTTAGGTTATATTGTAGGAGGGTAATGGATGAGGGCCCTTTGCATCAAGATACTTGGTACATAGGAAGCGTATATAAGTCGTAAGTTAACCTTAGAGGACTTGATATTGGTAGCACGTGTAGAAAAGGATTTAAATTAACTACCTATGTTAGCCAATTGATGTCAAATTTTTTTCGAGGGTGAAGGCTGCAATGGTCAAAGGACTTTTGGCTTGCATGCAAAAGTCTAAGATACTTGAGTGAAAATGAGATAGAATCACCATGGGAGGATTTTATTCACTAAATTTTCCAGATAAAAAGTTGTGAGGATGATGTGATTTTGGCGTGTATGGTCGATTGACTGACCAAGTTAGCTTATTTTATGGCTCTTACAAGTAGATTTTAAGATGTGAAGCTTGGCAAAGGATTTATATTGTGATGTCGTTAATGCATGGAATGGAATTTTGGTGATGATTGATTAAGATTTAGATGGATGATTTACCTCGTGGTTTTGGAAGATGCTACACGAATAGGTTTTTTAGAGACGCGATGGGTTTTGAGTTACTGCTTAGCATCCTCAAGCGGATGGACAAAGTAAACGTATGATTCAGACTTTGGAAGATATAGTAAGGGCATGTGTTATCGAGTTTGGTGGTAATTATCATTTGAGCATTCGGTGTGCTCCATTTGAAGCTTTGTATGGAAGGAAATGTAGGTCGCCTGTTCTATGGGCAGGAGATTGAAATAGTGTTTTGACAGGACTTGTGTTTGTAGACAAGAAACACGATCTGATAAGGTAGTGTTGGTAAAGGAAAAGCCTAAAGCGGCGAGAGATCGTCAAAAAGGGTTATGTTGATTATAAGCGTAAGCTGTTAGATGTTTGAGGTGGGAGATCTTGTTTTGTTAAAGGTGACGCCTTGGAAGGACGTAGTTCATTTTTAAAAGAAGGGTAAGTTAGCACCGAGATATGTAGGACCGTTTCAGATCCTTAAAAGGAGTGGCCTTGTAGCCTATAGGTTGAGGTTACCTGAGGAGTTGAATGGCGTGCATGACACCTTTCATGTGTCAAATCCGAAGAAGTGTCTGGCAGATGCTAATTTGCATGTGCCATTGGATGAGATCAAGGTCGACAAGACATTTCGTTTTGTTGAGGAACCTGTAGAGATTATGGATCGAGAAATTAAGAAGTTAAAACGTAGGAAGATAGCTCTTGTGAAAGTTAGATGGAATTCAAAATATGGTCATGAGTTTACTTGGGAACACGAAGACCAGATAAGGATTAAGTACCCATAGTTTTTCATGGATCGAGTTGTTGAGCCTGCTAGTTAAATCTCGGGACGAATTTCCTCAAGGAGGGGATACCGTGACAACCATGATTTAATCAGGTTAGTGATGCCGTTAGAAATGGCTACGAGTTCATTTTGTGTGATTTCAGTGTGCTAGTGTATTATATGTTTGTGCTAAGTGGTATTGAATAGGTGCATGAAAATCTTTTTGAGTTGTATGATCAAATCATTTTGAGTGAGTTTGTGTTGGTGTTTGAGTATTCCATTTGTTCACGTATAGTGATAATGGAAAGGAATGGCGTATTGCATGCAATGCTACGTTAATAGTTGGATGATTTTGTGTTAAGCGTTTATGGAAAATGTATCATGTTAGAAATAAGTGAAGTGAGTGAAATTTGGATATTTATAGTAGACTTTCTAAATATAAAAAGTGTAATGTGAATGAAAAGTTATTTTTAAAAAGTTTAGTAAGTAGCGTTTTGTAAAAAGGTTTACCCAAATTAGCTTAGGTTTTTATGAAAACTTAAGGTAATGAAGATAATTAGTTAATTAATGATTAAATATAAAAATATAAAAATAAATTATGGGGGTGTTTGGTCGACCGACTAAAGAGAAAAAAAGGAAACACAATCTTAGTCTAATTAGAATTCTAAATAGGTAATTATTTTAAACCTTTTTGTAAATCTTATAAATACCAAAAACCCTCCCCTCCCTTTTCTTTATTGATCGGCTGGAAACCAAGAAATAAAAAAAAGATTTTTTTTATCAAGATCAAGTTGGTGACTTAGTGTTTCAAGAATCAAGGATTTAGGTATGTTCGTAAACCCTAGTTGTTTAGTTTTTTTTAAATCATGTAACAACTAATATGGTGGATCATTAGGGTTTTAAAAACTTCTGTAATTAAGGATGTATTAATCATGCTAGAGTGTTTAGGGTTTAATTAGGATCATATTGGTGTAAATGGTTAGGGTTAGATCGCGTTAATTTATGATTTAGAGTTGAGCAGATTTTAGGGCTGTGTTCAACTGATGATATCTCATTGATAAAGACGTTTATTTTTATGAATCTTATGTATAAATTGTAGTTCAGAGAGTCTAGTTTTCAAAGTCTGGCCTCGAAGGTTTTTGAGGTCGGAAAGTTAGTCAATTGGTCGTAACAAGAAAAGTTGTCAAAACAGAGAATACGGGTCAGAATTAGGTCATGTTTAGGAGGGTAAAACCCTAACTTAAAAGTGGAATTAGTGAATTCCAATCTACAGTGATTAGGGTCTATATGTTTATAAAGAAACCCTGAAGGATATTTAAGATTGTGTTGTTTAGTGTGTAATTAGGGCCATACATTTTCGTGTTGCAATTCAGGTCTGATTGGGATAGTTTGATGTTGGATTTTATGTAGGTTATTTTCCCTTGTAATGAGTACTTGAGAATTCACAACGGTTAAGTTAGTAAACTCATAAAGAACTTAGGTGATTTTTGGATAATTTATGAAGGATCAGAGAGTAAGGTTTTTAAGGTTTGTAAAAGATACACTTATAATTCTTGCATTTTTAAATAATTTGTTAGTTAACTAGTGTAATGTGTTAATGAGGTGGTTAAGGTTGGGCATGGTGTCGGGGTGACCCATGATGGTTAATCAAACCCTTAGACATCCATCATATGTGTGTTACATGGACTAGAGCTTTTAGCTTGGTCGCGTGTAACCGTGTTTATTTATTTGTATAGTTGCGTGATAGGAATTGGAAGCTGCGTTTTGAGCATTCAGGTGAGTTACATAGTCCCACTTTTTACATTGTTTTAAACTTGGGATGGAAATGATGCAAGTGTTAAAATGAGTTTTAAATTGTTGTGATTATGTGTTAGTGTAAATGCATGGACTATTATGAGACTGATATGCGTTATGTGCTACATGTTATGTGATGTGATATTGAGATGTTGCCTAGTCAAGAGGATTACTTGCGGGTATCCATGGCCTGAGCTAGAGGGAAAGAGATTTGGTTATGTGATGTGATATTGAGATGTTGCCTAGTCAGGAGGATTACTTGCGGGTATCCATGGCCTGAGCTAGAGGAAAAAAGATTTGGTATGATCCAAGAGCGATTTAGGTCGTCTGCTTGGTGTTTGAGTGGTTGATTTGATTGACTTGCATGTACTGTATTTGGCATGGCAAGGTTGGTGGTTTTACTTGCATGTACTGTGTTTGGCATGTCAAGGGACACCGAGTGTTGGTTATGAGGGATCAGATGGGTACGCCTACCTAGTATATGATTTGTTAGTTTGATATGATTGGATTGAATTGCATGTTAGCTTGTATGTTAGTTAACATAATTGCCATGTGAAAGTGTTGTTTTATAATCATAGTAATTCGGTTAATGATTTTGGAAATGGATTGAATATGTGTGTCTGAAAACCTATGTTTCTCGCCAACCATTGTGTTGCCGTATAAGCATCATTTTCAGGTATTCAGCAGGATGAGATTAAAGTTAGGAAAAATGGCTAGATGGACCATAGGCAGCTGGCGAAGTTTAGTTATCTAGATTTCGTTATTTGTTTTGGATTATGAATGTTATTTGTTTTGGTGTTGTTAGGATGGTTGAATGTTTGCATGTCATAGCGTTGACATGATCTGCCTTCATTTCAATGTCAGACGCCTTTTGAATTTTGTTGATGTGTTTGGGTATTTTCATGACACTGCGTGTCTATACCTTGTATTTTATGCATGTTTTAGTTTCTCTATACAGACGCCAATGTGTTGTGATGATTCCCTTTCTCGTCGCGCCTCGCGTTTCCGCCTTAGACTTAAGCGTTTTAGCTATGTTTTTTCCCTACCCGTAAGAAGTCTCGTTGGGGAACCGTTTTCCAACTGGACTTAAGCGTTATAGGAGCATCTTGTGGAACGAAGAAGATAGGATAGTTTATCGTTTGTCAGATGCGTGTAATAGGGCTGGACCCGCGGAGTCGAGTGATTCTTGCGGAGGTAAAGTCAAACCCAAGCGAGTCCCAGCATTAAGTTTATCCCGTCTTTTACCTCGTCATGTTGTTATTGATTATTTCTTTCGGATATTTCGTATTTTGGAAGTGTTGCGAGACTTTTGTTCCTTTATGTCGTTTCGATTTTATTTTGATATAAATAAGTAGTTATTGATGGAGCATCCTTTATGATGTTTAAGTATAGAGTGGTTTAAGAAGTGAAATGTGGTATATGTGCTTATATGTGTATTATGATTTGAAATGGGTAGTCTTCGGAAAAGTAAGTACACGTATGAATGGATGGCACTTATTAATTATGGTGCGCCAACATTATTTAAGGTATCACACACGTAGACTTGTGACCATGATTGCATTTTATTTGGGTTTGGTTGTAGGTGGTTGTTGTAATATGTTTTTCTTATTGTGTATTCATGATAAGGATGGTGGTAATGGGTAGCAGATTATTTTTACCCTAATTAGTGCGATATATTAAAATTGAGTTGTATAGATAGTAAGTTTCTCTTCTATCTAGTATTTGCGGATATCTAGTATTATTATTTTTATTATTGTGGATTGCTCGTTGCTCGATTGTTTGTTCGGATCTGCTCTTGAGGATTAGGCGCGTTTTCGTTAGTTCTTCATTGCACATTGACTTACTCGTTTAAGTATAAAGGTTTCTTTTAATCAATAATTGTTTCTAACATATTAGTGTGGATCATTTACTCTCCTTCTTTTATTATCCCTTGGTTTTCGTAACCCTATTGGCGACGTGTTAGTATCGATTGCTTTAGGTTTGCTATGTTGATCGTTATTTTGGATAAGACCTTACGTTTTCTTTTGGGTACGTAACGTCTTCTGAGTTTTCTTGTACGAGTTCGTTTTTGATTGTATTTTGAGTATTAGGTTCTGTATTTTTCTTTCATTTTAAAACAATAGAATTATGTTAGGATCTGTACGGTGTTTTATGATCCCTGTTGGTATTATGGTGTCCTTTGTTTGAGTAACATATTTTATAATTGATGTCGAATTATAAAAACCCTTTGGAAGTATTGTGTTGTGTGTTTGAGAATAACTGTGTATAAAAGATCTTTATAAATAGATTTTATTTTATTATAAAAAAAGAGGTTTAAGTGATTTACTAGTGGTTAAGGTACGATACACAATTAGATAAACAATCTCTAAATTTTTATGATAACCAGAATGGGGAATTTCTCAAAGATTACATTTAAGATAATTTCATTATTATTAAAATGTTTTTTATACTAAAGTGCTTTCTTAATTTAAATTTGATTTTTTATAAAAAATATTATTTTTTTGGTCTTTCGAGTTCAAGTCGATAATTGGTTAAGAATTTACGTCTTTTCGTATTGATATTTTTTTAACGTGTTCATTTGTCGTGAGTATGCCTGCTTGATTTTCTTTAGTTTGCGCTGTTCATTCGGTGACATATACATTCCTTTCTTTCTAAGGATTCTTATGTCATTTGATCAACGTCTATTTGCAATATGTGGCATCGCTCCTATTTGATTCATAGCCTTTGACTTGAATTTCGTTTTTGTTTTCCTATTTGATTGTTTGTAACCCTCCGGATTTCGTTGATACCGTTGAGTCTAGAATCTTTGATGTGTTTGTGGAATGGATTGGTTTGTCCAAGAGGAAGTTTGTGTAGTATGTCATGAGATGGTGGTTAGGATACCGTTGGAAGGGTGATGAGATACTTCGGGTCATGGTGAACAGTACCTCATGGAGACGTGGAAGACCTTAATGAAACAAGGTAGATGAACCAAATTGTCGTGATATTTTCCGTCGTACGAGATTTTTTTGACGTGTTTCCAAAATTTTGTCGATGACCACCATGATGAAAGTGAGTTTCGGCATAGATTTGTTCATGGAAGCGACGCCAGTCGATAAGTCGCCATTATCGTCTAGCACCCTCGAAAATGCAGATTTGTCTGTACAACTTTCGAGAGTTTGCAAGACAAGGAGGTTTCATACGAGCCAGTCATTTTCGTGAGAAGCACTTGTGGTTATTACATGATGGAAGAAGGATGGTTCTTTTCGCATGTGTATTGATTGTAGAGAGTTGAATAAATTAACTGTTAAAACCGTTATCCACTCCCTAGGATTGATGACTTGTTTGATCAGTTACGAGGAAAGTGTCCTTTCTTAAAGATAGATTTTTCGGTCTGGTTATCATCAGTTGCGAAGATGTGCATGGAAGATTGCCATTCCAAGACCGCCCCCCATTTTTTAACTTTTTTTTTTTTTTTTTATTTATATTTTTTTATAACATATTTCATTTTCGAATGAATACGACAGTTTGAGGTCTACGGTTAATGCTTTTGGGTTATTAAACAATGCACTTATGGTTTTCATGGCTTAATGACCGGGTTTTGCAAAACCGTACTTAGGTAGTTTGTATGTATTCATTAATGACATTCTAGCCTACTCAACGTCGAAGGAGGAACATGAAGTTTATTTGAAGTTAGTGTTTAGAGTCAATAAGGAAGGAGAAGTTGTTGCTAAGTTTTTAAGCTTGTGAGTTGTGGTTGGAAGAGTGCAATTTTCTTGGTATCGTGGTACCAAATGTATTCAAGTGGACTTCCGATAGTAACAGGTGAGGCAGTGAGATATTTGGATGATTACTCTTAGATTGGCTTAGGTTACTACAGACATTGCATCCCGCGAATTTTTTTAAGATTGTTGACCCACCCCCCCCTTAATTCCCTAATGAGAGGAATCAGAAGTATAAGGGAGCGTGTAGAACATGAGGTGGCTTTTCAGACTTTGAAGGTTGGTTGTGTGATACTCATGATAAAGCGAATTAGTGGGTGATGCGTTGAGTAGAAAGGAGATGCGTGAAATCAAGACGAGTAAGAGGAATGATACTGACAGCCCAAGGTGAGGCGTTCAAGCAAGAGAACGTACTTGCAGAAAGGCTACATGGTTTAGATCAACAGATGGAAAGAAAAGGAGACGAGAGTTTGTACTTTATGGATGAATTTAGGTTATATTGTAGGAGGGTAATGGATGAGGGCCCTTTGCATCAAGATACTTGGTACATAGGAAGCGTATATAAGTCGTAAGTTAACCTTAGAGGACTTGATATTGGTAGCACGTGTAGAAAAGGATTTAAATTAACTACCTATGTTAGCCAATTGATGTCAAATTTTTTTCGAGGGTGAAGGCTGCAATGGTCAAAGGACTTTTGGCTTGCATGCAAAAGTCTAAGATACTTGAGTGAAAATGAGATAGAATCACCATGGGAGGATTTTATTCACTAAATTTTCCAGATAAAAAGTTGTGAGGATGATGTGATTTTGGCGTGTATGGTCGATTGACTGACCAAGTTAGCTTATTTTATGGCTCTTACAAGTAGATTTTAAGATGTGAAGCTTGGCAAAGGATTTATATTGTGATGTCGTTAATGCATGGAATGGAATTTTGGTGATGATTGATTAAGATTTAGATGGATGATTTACCTCGTGGTTTTGGAAGATGCTACACGAATAGGTTTTTTAGAGACGCGATGGGTTTTGAGTTACTGCTTAGCATCCTCAAGCGGATGGACAAAGTAAACGTATGATTCAGACTTTGGAAGATATAGTTAAGGGCATGTGTTATCGAGTTTGGTGGTAGTTATCATTTGAGCATTCGGTGTTGCTCCATTTGAAGCTTTGTATGGAAGGATAATGTAGGTCGCCTATTCTTTGGGCAGGAGATTGAAATAGTGTTTTGACAGGACTTGTGTTTGTAGACAAGAAACACGATCTGATAAGGTAGTGTTGGTAAAGGAAAAGCCTAAAGCAGCGAGAGATCATCAAAAAGGGCTATGTTGATTATAGGCGTAAGCTGTTAGATGTTTGAGGTGGGAGATCTTGTATTGTTAAAGGTGACGCCTTGGAAGGACGTAGTTCGTTTTAGAAAGAAGGGTAAGTTAGCACCGAGATATGTCGGACCATTTAAGATACTTGAAAGGATTGGCCTTGTAGCCTATAGGTTGAGGTTACCTGAGGAGTTGAATGGCGTGCATGACACCTTTCATGTGTCAAATCCGAAGAAGTGTCTGCAGATGCAATTGCGCATTGTGCCATTGGATGAGATCAAGGTCGACAAGACACTTCGTTTTGTCGAGGAACCTGTAGAGATTATGGATCAAGAAATTAAGAAGTTAAAACGTAGGAAGATAGCTCTTGTGAAAGTTAGATGGAATTCGAAACGTGGTCCTGAGTTTACTTGGGAACACGAAGACCAGATAAGGCTTAAGTACCCATAGTTGTTCGTGGACCGAGTTGTTGAGCCTGCTAGTTAAATCTCAGGATGAATTTCCTCAAAGGGGGGATACCGTGACAACCGTGATTTAATCCGGTTAGTGATGCCGTTAGAAATGGCTAAGAGCTCATTTTGTGTGATTTCTTGTGTGCTATGTGTAATATATGTGTGCTAAGTGGTTTGAATAGGTGCATGAAATCATTTTGAGTTGTATGATCATCTCATTTTGAGTGCGTTTGTGTTTGGTGATGAGTATTCCATTTGTTCACGTATAGTGATAATGGAAAGGAATGGCGTATTGCATGCAATGCTACGTTAATAGTTGGATGATTTTGTGTTAAGCATTTATGGAAAATGTATGATGTTAGAAATAAGTGAAGTGAGTGAAATTTGGATATTTATAGTAGACTTTCTAAATATAGAAAGTGTAATGTGAATGAAAAGTTATTTTTAAAAAGTTTAGTAAGTAGCGTTTTGTAAAAAGGTTTACCCAAACTAGCTTAGGTTTTTATAAAAACTTAAGGTAATGAAGATAATTAGTTAATTAATGATTAAATATAAAAAATATAAAAAAAAATTATGGGGGTGTTTGGTCGACCGACTAGAGAGAAAAAAAGGAAACACAATCATAGTTTAATTAGAATTCTAAATAGGTAATTATCTTAATCCTTTTTGTAAATCTTATAAATACCAAAAACCCTCCCCTCCCTTTTCTTTGTTGATCGGCTGGAAACCAAGAAGAAAGAAAAAAAAGATTTTTTTTATCAAGATCAAGTTGGTAACTTGGTGTTTCAAGAATCAAGGATTTAGGTATGTTCGTAAACCCTAGTTGTTTAGTTTTTTTTAAATCATGTAACAACTAATATGGTGGATCATTAAGGTTTTAAAAACTGCTGTAATTAAGGATGTATTAATCATGCTAGAGTGTTTAGGGTTTAATTAGGATCATATTAGTGTAAATGGTTAGGGTTAGATCGCGTTAATTTATTATTTAGAGTTGAACAGATTTTAGGGTTGTGTTGAACTGATGATATCTCATTGATAAAGACGTTTTTTATGAATCTTATGTATAAATTGTAGTTCAGAGAGTCTCGTTTTCAAAGTTTGGCCTCGAAGGTTTTTGAGGTCGGAAAGTTAGTCAATTGGTCGTAACAAGAAAAGTTGTCAAAACAGTGAATACGGGTCAGAATTAGGTCATGTTTAGGAGGGTAAAACCCTAACTTAAAAGTGGAATTAGTAAATTCCAATCTACAGTGATTAGGTTCAATATGTATATAAAGAAACCCTAGAAGGATATCTTCAGATTGTGTTGTTTAGTGTGTAATTAGGGCCATACATTTTCGTGTTGCAATTCAGGTCTGATTGGGATAGTTTGATGTTGGATTTTATGTAGGTTATTTTCCCTTGTAATGAGTACTTGAGAATTCACAACGGTTAAGTTAGTAAACTCATAAAGAACTTAGGTGATTTTTGGATAATTTATGAAGGATCAGAGAGTAAGGTTTTTAAGGTTTGTAAAAGATACACTTATAATTCTTGCATTCTTAAATAAATTGTAGTTAACTAGTGTAATGTGTTAATGAGGTGGTTAAGGTTGGGCATGGTGTCGGGGTGACCCATGATGGTTAATCAAACCCTTAGACATCCATCATATGTGTGTTACATGGACTAGAGCTTTTAGCTTGGTCGCGTGTAACCGTGTTTATTTATTTGTATAGTTGCGTGATAGGAATTGGAAGCTGCGTTTTGAGCATTCAGGTGAGTTACATAGTCCCACTTTTTACATTGTTTTAAACTTGGGATGGAAATGATGCAAGTGTTGAAATATGTTTTAAATTGTTGTGATTATGTGTTAGTGTAAATGCATGGACTATTATGTGACTGATATGCGTTATGTGCTACATGTTATGTGATATGATATTGATGTTGCCTAGTCAAGAGGATTACTTGCGGGTATCCATGGCCTGAGCTAGTGGGAAAGAGATTTGGTTATGTGATTGTTATTGTGATGTTTCCTAGTCAAGGAGAGGGATTACTTGCGGGGGTATCCATGGCCTAGCTAGAGGAAAAAAAAAGATGTGTGTATGATCAAAGAGCGTTTTAAGGTCGTATGTTGGTGTTTGAGTGGTTGATTGATTGGTCCATTGCATGTACTCGTATTTGGCATTGGACAAGGGTTGGTGGTTTTTACTTGACATGTTACTTGTGGTTGGCACTGTCAGGGTACTACGAGTGGTGGTTCTATGAGGATCAGATGGGTACGC
Organism: Tanacetum coccineum; assembly: GCA_026074375.1. NCBI lineage: Eukaryota > Viridiplantae > Streptophyta > Magnoliopsida > Asterales > Asteraceae > Tanacetum > Tanacetum coccineum. The sequence goes on along the minus strand of BQNB010001955.1, from coordinate 43,111 downwards.
CTACCTAGTATATGATTTGTTAGTTTGATATGATTGGATTGAATTGCATGTTAGCTTGTATGTTAGTTAACATAATTGCCATGTGAAAGTGTTGTTTTATAATCATAGTAATTCGGTTAATGATTTGAAATGGAATTGATTTGTGTGTCTGAAATCTATGTTCTCGCCCAACCTTTTGTGTGCCGTATAAGCCATCATTTTCAGGTATTAAGGCAGGATGTGAGATTAAAGTTAAGGAAAAAGGCTGAATGGACCATAGGCAGCTGGCAAGTTTAGTTATATAGATTTCGTATGTAGAGTAACTTTCTCTGAACATGATAGTGAAATCACTAAGGACGGTAAGGTTATAGGTAGAGGTATTAGGAAGAAAGGCTTATACGTGATGAAATTAAGAAATAAACCGAAAGACAAAATTTGTCTTGCAACGATTAATGAAAACTCCACGTTGTGGCATAGGAGATTAGGTCACGCTAATATGCGTCTCATTCAATCGTTAGCATCTAAGGAATTAGTTAGAAACTTACCTAAGCTTAAGTTTGATCAACACTTTTGTGATGCTTGCAAAATTAGAAAACAAGCTCACGCTAGTCACAAAGCTAAGAATATAGTCTCAACGACTAGATACTTAAAACTACTCCATATGGATCTCTTCGGTCCATCCGCTATACGGAGTTACGGAGGAAACCTCTACACCTTAGTCATAGTAGATGACTACTCTAGGTATACTTGGACAAGATATCTTAAGAATAAAACCGAGGCTTTCGAGCAATTTGAAATCTTTAGTAAGAAAATACAAAACCAATTAGGATGTACAATAGTGTCAATTAGGACAGACCACGGTAGAGAATTTGATAATGAAGTGCAATTTGGAGAGTTTTGTAATGCCAGCGGTATTACACATAACTTCTCGGCTCCACGCACTCCAAAATCAAAAATGGCATGGTAGAAAGGAAAAATAAGACACTACAAGAAATGAGTAGAACCATGTTGAATGAACAATCGTTACCACAAAAGTTTTGGTGTAACGTCATAGATACCTCAACATACATCCTCAACCGAATCCTAATTAGAGCCATCTTAGGTAAAACACCTTATGAACTCTTGAGAGGTAGAAAACCTACTCTTGATTAATTTAGGGTGTTTGGAAGCAAGTGGTTCATTTTAAACACCAAAGACTCTCTTACCGTTAGGAACACAGAAAGTGTTGATCATTTATGAGATCTCAACGATCGCCCCTTAGGGGGAGATTGTTAGGAATTCAGTTTTTAGTGAAGTGACGATCATTATCGATCTCACGAGCCTTAGTAATAGTTAGTCAATTCAATGTAATATCTAAGTAATCTAACCGGGCCGGCTTATAGAAATTCCAAGGAAAGCCCGGCCCGGCCCATCCATGTAAGTATATAAACCCTCTCCACACATGGAGAGGGTGTTGGTTGAATCATTTTACACACACATTTAGTATGTTTTTCTATATGTTTCTCCCTTCCACTTTCTCTCTCTAGTTCATAATTTGTGTGAAATCTATTTTCTACAATTGGTATCACGAGCCTCGGGTGGGTTAGGTGATTACTTGTGGTATTTTTGTTGTGAGCTTATTGATTCGGCTTATAAAGCTTAATATAGTTTCGGCTTTTTTATTTTATTTTATTTCTTTTGTTACGTGGTTCCTTGTTGAAAAAGCTTGAATTTTTATTATTTTTTCCTCTACTTAAAACTCATGACTAGTTTCTTTTATTTTCAAAGAGTTTTCCTGTTGGTTTCTAATGTTTAAAAACGTCAACTTTTTATAGCTTTGTTTGGGCTTAAGAAAACCTCAGCTAAGTCTGTTTAAGCTTATTTGATAAAAAGTGTCAAAGTTCCATTTACAAAAACTTTCCTAGCTTATTAGTGATAATATTAAAAGTAGCTTATTCTTGTTCCGTAGCTTACTTTCGTCCCAACCCATCTTTTTAATAAGCTGATACGTAGCTTATTAAAAGTTATCTTTGTGGCTTATTCGTTGCTTAAACTGCTTATTCAAGCTTATTTTCTAGCTTAATTTCAAGTCAAAGTCTTCATTTTTCATAGCTTTTTGTGGTGTTAAGAGCTTATATCTCGAGCTTATTTCATGTGCTTCTATTTTTGATTGGCTTATCTTGGTTGTGTGGTCCACGCTTTGAACAAAGGACACAAGGACTGTGTTTTTGTTGGTTACTGTAACAAGAAAAAAAAGGACATAGTACGTTTTTGGCTGTATTGGGCGAACTATACCAGTTTTTTTTTGTGTAGACGATTTATACCATTCTTGTAAAACATGCGAAGTATACATCTAAGTAACAGGCAAACTATACACGTTTGTGTGTAGGCGAACTATACGCTCAACAAAGGCGAAGTATACGTTTTTCTTGTTGGCGAGTTATACATCACAAACGAGGACGATTTATACGTTAAAGAAAAACAAAGGGAGAGTTATACGTTTGCATAGGGCGAGTTATACGTTTGAACAAGGGCAATTTATACTACATAAAATACCTAGGCGAACTATACATAAGCAAAAATGGTTAAACGTGCTCATTTCGTGTAATTTCAGGTTTTTCGGGTTCGTGTTTCGGTTGCTCGCGGATCTTCTAATTACTACCATTACGATCGCGGTCCTTCGTAGATCATCGTAGTGTGTTTCGTTTTGATCGATAATTAAGACTCGAGTCCGCGAGAAGAGATTTCCATTCGTTCCATTTCCTATATTTCAAACGAAGAAGAAAGACTTTATACGGTGCATGTTTAAGTTTTTAATTTTTTTAATAATATAATTTAAAATTTTGAATTTTACACTTTTACCCTTAGTCTTTCAAAAGGTTTCAATTTTAAACTTTATTTTTCAAATAGTTTTAACTTTAGCCATTAGTTAATTTAAATTGTTACTATTAGTCCTAAGCTTTAAAACAATTTTATTTTTAACCTTATCATTTCTACTTTTAGACTTTTATTTTAAAACATTTTCAATTTTAGTCCTTAGGTTTTAAATTTTTAAAATTTTTAGTTTGTTAGTTTAAAATAGCTTTCACCGTTAGTCTTTATTTGAATTTTAATCAACCGTTAATCATTTTAAGCTCAAAGTTAGTGCACCGGTCATAGTTTTAGCTCATCAATCATTAACAAAAGTTCAAGTTCTTCAACAACAACAACGATTTCACCAACAACGATTCTATTTTCACGGTTTCTTATTGATTTTGTAAAATCCCGCGAAAGATTTAATTTTTTTTCTCGGTTTAAATCATTGATTTGTAAAATCCTATGATCGTTATTGTTTCGTCAAAACCACAACAAAATCACTTAATCTACTTAAGATCCTTAATTTTCACATATTGAATTTCAATGGAATCTTTGAATTCTAATTCTCAAGAGAGAGAGATGCATCAGTTGCAACAAATGCAAGACAAGGCAAAGGAAAGTTGCACGATATCACTTCGACAACTTCATTCACACCTCAAGGCTCTTTTAAACAACAACTTAAAGGAACTTCCATCGAGGGAGGATTCGAACGGGTATTTGCAACACTCTTTGAGTAAGATGTTCAGACCTTCACAAGAACAATGTTTGTAAACTTAGATCAACTAGAAAAACATATTTCCAAAGAAGAATTTCAAGAACTTGAATCCTCTAGTGCATTTAGAGTACTTTTGCAACAATTTCAGACGTTCCTCTATTTATGATTCTCATTCGATACTGATGAAGGTCTCATGATACGCAAGTACTTTATTGCATATACAAAGACCGATGTTCCATATTCCATGATAAACTGATCTAGCACATGGAATCTCTTTGGGAGTCAATTCAGGAAAGAGCAAAGCATAAACAAGAATATGACAGAATGATGCAGTCAAAAGAGGGAAAGGTTAAATCGAGTAAAGCATTAGATGCTGGTTTGGTTGTTACGGAAAGCAATGAGACAGAATCAGAAAGGCATGTTTCAAGCAGTAGATCCGGGAAAGATGCACATGCTGAGGATGCAGATATTAACTCCGTGAATGACAAACAACCAATGGCTGAGGTACAACTGTTTGCTGAACATAATATACGTGCTAATGAACAACAGCATTCTGAGCAATCTGAATCCGTTTATGACACATATGAGCTAGAAAAGGTTGATAGAAATACCATTCCTAAATCAACAAATATGAGTCATAGGGGAGGAGAGATTGACCAGAATGCTGATGATAAAAAATGTCAAGTTTCATGTCCTTTGCTTGATCCATCATTTGATAACATGACAACTAAATTTTTAAACCAATTTCTCAAATCTAAAAATATTTCTCTCAAAAAGACCGTTGCCCAACTTCAAAAAGACTTTTCAAGAATGAAAACACATTGTGTTAACATGGAACTTAAATATCAAAATAAAGTTTTAAAAAATAGGCAACATGGTCAAATTTTGAATGAAACAAGTAATAAAGCTAAGATTAAAAAGGAAATTGATGTCACACCCCGTGAATTTCAGGTTAATATTTTAAACCTTTCCGATTATTATCTTTAACTTTTTCATGTTACGTTTGAATCTAACAGTTTACCGGGAAGTTAAACCGCGTAAATCTGAAAAGCGTCATCGGGCGCGTCTCGGCATCGGTTATTAATTAATTTAGGCTTTATATGAGATATTTTAACTTTTCTAAGTGTTTTGTGATTTTTAATCACTTCCGATATTAATTTTAGGGTTTTATCTTTTAAATTGCGTTTTTTGCGTTTTTGATCAAACGGAACCCCGGAAACCCGCACACTTTTCGTGTGAACTCGAGTTATCATCCGTCAAGCATTGTAATGCTAAAAATTTTGTTCACCTCCCTTTGTTTGACATATTGGACGCCTAAACCACAACAACATCACCATGCATCCTAAATTAATTCATGAAGCATCTTTTGGATTTCCCATGCATGTGATCATGTAAGCATAAGATAGTGACATGTGAGGGGGAGGGGTCACTCTCATGCACAAGAAACTAACCAAGGCATAAGCATGTGACTTTTTACACTATTGACCACATTTGACTTAACATTGGCTAGAATTATTTGCTTAAGAACCTTGGCTAGCAAAATTTTGTGTGGTCTTGCCCTCCTAAACCCAAAACCGAACGCACCCTATAGTGAGCCAAGAAAGAGTGGCTCAAGCCACATGACTTGAACTATGATACCACAAAGCCCTAACTTGATCTTATAAATACCATACTTTCTCATTCTTAGGTTATATCTTACACACACAAGCCTCACAAAAATTTCTCTCTTCCTTCCCTTGTACGAGTTCAAATGAAATTCCATACGGGATACTTCTAAGTCTGCTATCACAATCACCAAACTACTCTTCTTTCACTTCACCTGAAAATGATACTCGAAAACCTCAACAATAATGTTGGTGAGCTCGTAGATTTGACCTTAAAACCTAAAAGTTGTGCCAATATTTCAACAGTGGACAATAGTGCTATATGACAGTGAATATATGCTACCAATCCAAGACATAGCATCCCCGCTTCTCAATCTGTTACGAATTCAGTTTTTAGTAAAGTGACGATCATTATCGATCTCACAAGCCTTAGTAATAGTTAGTCAATTCAATATAATATCTAAGTAATCTAACCGGGCCGGCTTATAGAAGGTCTAAGGAAAGCTCATAGAAAGCCCGGCCCAGCCCAACTATGTAAGTATATTAACCCTCTCCACACATGGAGAGGGTGTTGGTTGAATCATTTTACACACACATTTAGTGTGTTTTTCTATATGTTTCTCCCTTCCACTTTCTCTCTCTAGCTTTCTCTTTCTAGTTCATCATTTGTGTAAAACTTGGAACCTACAATTGGTATCACTCGCCACGGGTGGGTTTAGTGCTTTAGTGGTTTTTTTTGTTTGTGAGCTTATTTGACTTATTTTTTAGCTTAATAATTCGGCTTATTTTAGTTTATAAATCATTCGGCTTATTGTTATATTTTTATTTGAAAAGCTTATTTTCTTCTTGTCTTTTGTTTCATTCGAACAAAACATAGTTTTAACAAAGTGACATTTGGGCTTGTAACAGTTTTGTTTTTCTTATCTTTTATTTGCCAATATTTCTTGAGCCGTGTCATTTGAGATGGAGATTTAAGTGTGATGTTGTGTCTTTCACGTCAAATTTTTTTTGTGTCTAGTTATTGAGTTTTGTCTAACAATGTGTATGGACTTTAGCTTATTATTTAATCTACATTGTGGCTTATTTTGTTAGTTTTTCAGCTTATTTAAGCTTATTCTCTGCAAAAGGTTACGACTTATTTTCTAGCATATAAGCACTTATTTTCGAGCTTATTTACAAGCTTTTTTGTTGGCTTATTTGTTTGTGGTCCGCACAGTTTGTACACAAGGACGCTTCTCCTTGTTGGTTTTCGTTGAGGTGTAGACAAGAGTGTACAAGGACCACAAAAAGGATGATTGTACCATTTTTATTTGTTTGTGTCGATTTATACACAACATTGGGCGATCTATACCATTTTTTTGTAAGGTGATGTATACGTTTGCATAGGGCGATCTATACGTGTTTCTTGAGGGCGATCTATACAACATCACAGGCGATCAATACGTAACAACAAACGTAGGCTATTTATACCATTCTTGTAAAACATGCGATGTATACATTTGAGTAACAGACGATCTATACGCGTCTATGTGTAGGCGAACTATACGTTTGTCTAGACAAGTTATACGTTTCTTGTTGGGCGATCAATACAACATATGTGCGGGCGATCTATACATGAGGCCATAGGACGATTTATACATAAAGAACAACAAGGGTGATTATACCATACAACATACATAGGCGATCTATACATAAGCAAAAATGGAAAAATGTGTTAATTTCGTGTAATTTCGGTTTTTTTTGGGTTTTTTTTTTGGTTTCGAGGTCGGTTCATTTTCAATGACTTCAAACTTATACCATCGTGATCGTGACATCTTTTCGATCAATGTGGTGTATTTACTTGCTACCGACGATAACCGCATGAGCTTATAAATCAAACCGAATCAAACGAATATAAAACATTTTTTTTGAAAACGAAGAAGGAAATATAAAAAGGAGGGAAATTGTTTTTTTATAAATTAAAATTTTGAAAATTGCAACTTCAGTCCCTGGACTTCAAGTGTACTTCATCTTTCGTCCTTAGTTTGATTGTTAAACCTCTTTGTTAAAACAACTTTGCACCGTTAGTCCGAACAACTACTATCGAACAACTCCAAGGCAGTTAGTACCGAACAACTCCAAGGCAGTTAGTACCGAACAACTACTACAGAACAACTCCAAGGCAGTTAGTACCGAACAACTCCAGGGTAGTATATACTGAACAACTCCACAACTCAATTTTCAAAATTATGCAGTTTATTTCTTTGACTTGTAAAATCCCGTGAATTATTAACTTGTTTTTCCCAGTTTTGTCAAGAATTGTAAAATCCCGTGTAGTTTCAAGAATTAAAACACTTAAAAGGCAACTTAATTAGTCACAATTTCTTTCTACCACCGTTCGATCACACAGTAATCTTTTAACATATAAATGCAACAAATGGAATCTCTGAATTCGAATTCTCAAGTGAGAAAGTTGCATCCGTTGCAACAAATGCAAGACAAAGCAAAAGAAAGTTGCATGGTATCTTTTTGACTTCTGCATTCACACCTCACGACTCTTTCAAATAATGACTTAAAAGGAACTTCCATAGAGGGAGGATTCTAAAGGGCATTTTACAAGAACAATGTTTGTAAACTTGGATCAACTAGAAAACATCTTTCCAAAGAAGAATTTCAAGAACTTGAATCCTCTAGTGCATTTAGAGTACTCTTGCAACAATTTCAGACGTTCCTCTATTCACGATTCTCATTCGATAATGATGAAGGTCTCATGATACGCAAGTACTTTATTGCATATACAAAGACCGATGTCCCATTATTCCATGATAAACTGATCCAGCACATGGAATCTCTTCGGGAGTCAATTCAGGAAAGAGCAAAGCATAAACGAGAGTATGTATAACACCCTCAAATTTACAACGCAGCAGAATACAACATTGGGGTGCTACTTCATAATATAAGCTCACGAGTCACGGTAAACGACATTCAATTTTTATTAAAAAGATTTCAAGCAGCAGATCCGGGAAAGATACACATGCTGAGGATGCAGATATCAACTCCGTGAATGACAAACAGCCAATGGCTGAGGTACAACTGACTGCTGAACATAATATACTTGCTAATGAACAACAACATTATGAGCAATCTGAATCCATTTATGACACATATTTGTTGGAAAAGGTTGATAGAAATACCACTCCCGATTCAACAAATATGTGTCATAGGGGAGGAGAGATTGACCAGAATGCTGAAAAATGTCAAGTTTCATGTCCTTTACTTGATCCATCATCTGATAACATGACAACTGAATTTTCAAACCAATCTCTCGAGTCTGAAAATATTTCTCTCAAAAAGACCGTTGCCCAACTTCAAAAAGATTTTTCAAGAATGGAAGCACATTGTGTTAACATGGAACTTAAATATCAAAATCAAGCTTTAAAAGACGGGCAACATGGTCAAATTTTGAATGAAACAAGTAATAAAGCCAAGATTAAAAAGGAAATTGAGGTACTTGAAACGATCAATATCGAATTGGAACATAGTGTGGCTAAATTACTTACAGAGAATGAGAAGTTGCATATGGAAAATGAGCATTTGAAACAGACTTACAAAGATCTTTACGATTCTATCAAAAAGACACGAGTTCAGACAAAAGACCATAATGACTCACTGATTGCTCAAATAAATAGTAAGACTGTTGAAAATGCTGATTTAAAGGCTTAGATTCAGGAAAAAGTTTTTGCGAATGTAGCATTAAAAAACAAATTAAGAAAGTTAAAAGGAAATAGCGTGGATACTAAGTTTGCAAAACCATCAATCTTAGGGAAACCAGTTTTACAACTGCCTAGAAACCAATTAGTTATTAGACAACCAAATGCGTTTAAATCTGAACATCCTAATTTTTCAAAACCACAGTTTGCCTCCCAAGTTGATGTGAATAACATTTTGTCAAAACCAGCCACTCCTCATTATTTGCATAAAGTTAGAGAATCTGTGTTTGTAAAACCTCATCATGTGATTGCATTTGGCTCATCTAGGAATAGTTCTAAAGAATCGTATGGGTCAAATGACATGGCTCATAATTACTATCTAGAGGAAGTTAAGAAAAAGACACAAGACAAAAATAGGAATCTTAAACCTAGGGACACGCCTTCTGCTAGAACACACCACACTCCTAATGCTTGTACACCAAAACCTATGAGCTATAATCAAACATCTAGGAATTAGCATGCATCCAAGAGTAGTGAGGAAACGCTAAAATCTATGCAAAAAGCAGATCATTCTAGGAATCCTAGTTCATTTTCGGACTCCAAACACTTTGTTTGTTCGACTTGTCAGAAATGTGTCTTTAATGCAAATCATGATGCCTGTATAACAAAATTCCTGAAAGAGGTGAATTCTCGCGTTAGGGTTCAATCCCCTAAGACTAGAAATAGTAACAAACCCGTAGAACCAAAGATTCATACTCAGAAACCTGGTAGGCAGATTGTTACAGGACATAGGTTTTCTCCTAATAAGTCTTCCGCTGTGCATGAGAAAACAAACACTCCTAGATCTTGCCTTAGGTGGATACCGACGGGTAGAATTTTTAACACTATTGGTCTTAGGTGGGTTCTAACTGGAAAGACATTCACCTCTAGCACAACAAAGGTTGACTGTAAACCCCCAAATGGTTCAAATGAAGATATCACTAACCCATATGAATGCGATCAAACTCTCAATGTCAGTATAGGTACTATTAACTTAAGTGTAGGTACATCTTTCAATTCTAAAAAGGAAAGACTTAGAGTTTGGTTATTGAAAAAGTTGATGTCTAAGAATCAAGTGTCTCAGGGGATACACAAACAAAAACAGTCTCTAAACAGTTCTCAAGGTGTTAAAGAACAACAAAAACATACACATTTTGATGTTCCATGCCATGAACTTCTCCATAGAGTCTACATTTCATAGGGATCATCTTCAAATGTACACAAATGTTTAAAAGAACTACATTGGCGTCTGTAGATAACTCTTCAGGCCCCGTTCCTTAAAGAAAAGAAAAGTGTACGCTTTAGTGCGCTTTATCTTCAAAAGAAGAGAAATCTTCTTGTTTTCGACCATTCTCATCAACAATGATATGTTCTCACATGCTCGGATATTATTCAAGTGGATCAACATACATTAACTTGTATTTTAGCTCACTTGGTTAATCAAAAATGGCAATCACATATGCAATTTTTGAAGGGGGGAATAGTGAGCAAAATATGGTCAAAAGTTGATTGATTTTTCAAATGGTCAAAATGGCTTCTGAACAATTCAGTTCAGGACCCGGGCTTCAAGGAATGACTCCTGCTACATCCAGTACAGGACTCGGTTCAAATCCTGTTTCTCAACAACCTTGCTTGCCACCAAAAAGAGATGATTGGGATCGTTTGTTTCAACCAATGTTCGATGAATACTTTAACCCTCCACCAATTGCTGTTTCTCCAGTTCAAGAAGCTGCTGCTCCAAGAGCTGAAGTATTAGCTGATTCTCCTGTGTCAACTTCCATTGACCAGGATGCTCCATCAACAAGTATTCCTTCATCACAAGAACATGAACAGTCTCCAATCATTTCTTAAGGTTTTGAAGAATCACCAAAAACACCAACATTTCATGATGATCCACTTAACGAATCTCCTAATGAAGACTCGACTCCTCAAGGATCATCATCTAATGTGAGACAAATCCACACTCCATTTGAACACCTTGGTAGATGGACTAAGGATCATCCTATAGCAAACGTGATCGGTGATCCTTCTCGCTCTGTATCTACAAGGAAGCAACTTGAAACTGATGCCATGTGGTGTTATTTTGATGCCTTCGAGAGCTCGTTCCTCGTCCAGATCGTGTCATGATAATAACATTGAAGTGGATCTTTAAGGTGAAATTAGATGAACTGGGAGGTGTTTTGAAAAACAAGGTTCGGTTGGTAGTAAGGGGATATCGTCAAGAGGAAGGGATCGAATTTAAAGAATCTTTTGCACTGGTTGCTCGACTAGAGGCTATTAGAATCTTTATTGCATATGCCACCTATATGAACATGATCGTCTATCAAATGATGTCAAGACTGTTTTCTTAAACGGTATACTATGTGAAGAAGTCTACGTCAGTCAACCAGATGGATTTGTAGATCAGGATAACCCCAGCCATGTCTATAAGTTGAAGAAAGCTCTTTACGAGCTAAAGCATGCTCCAAGGGTGTGGTATGATTTGTTATCATCGTTTCTACTATCCTAAAAGTTCTCCAACGGTGCGGTTGATCCTACGTTATTCACTCAGAAAGAAGGCAAAGACATCCTACTGGTACAAATCTATGTAGATGATATAATATTTGCTTCTACTGATCCTGCACTATGTGAAACATTTTCTAAAATAATATGTTTAAAATTTAAGATGTTAATGATGGGCAAAATGTCTTTCTTTCTTGGACTTCAAATTTTACAAAGTCCTAGAGGCATCTTTCTTAACCAATTCAAATATGCTCTTGAGATAATTAAAAAATATGGTATGGAAACTAGTGACCCAGTGGATACTCCCATGGTGGAGAAATCCAAACTGAATGCAGATCTACAAGGGAAAGAAGTTGATCCCACACTTTATCTTGGAATGATTGGCTCCCTTATGTATCTGACATCCAGTAGACCAGACCTTGTATTTGTTGTTTGCATGTGTGCACGGTATCAGGCTAAGCATACCGAAAAGTACTTACATGCTGTTAAGCGAATCTTTCGATACCTAAGAGGAACCATTAATATGGGTCTGTAGTATCTGAAGGATTCCTGTATTGCGTTAACAGATTTTGCAGATGCTGGTCATGCTTGTTGCCAAGATACTAGAAGAAGTACATATGGAAGTATGCAGCTATTAGGTGACAAATTAGTGAGTTGGTCGTCAAAGAAAAAGAAAAGCACAGCCATATCCAGTACAGAAGCTGAATACATCGCCCTATCCGGATGATGTGCTTAAATACTTTGGATGTGATCATAACTGACGGACTATGGCCTTATATTCAACAAAATACCTATGTACTGTGATAATAAGAGTGATATTGCTTTATGCTACAACAACGTCCAACACTCCTGATCCAAGCATATTGACATCAGATATCACTTCATCAATGAGCAAGTGGAAAATGAGGTGGTTGAGTTGTACTTTGTCAAAACAGATTATCAACTGGCAGATGTAACACCCTCAAATCTGAGTACGCAGCGGAATGTTGAATATCCGAGGGCGTTACTTTATGGATCAATAGCACAAGATCTGAGAACGACTACTAAACGTGTCGTTTGAAAAAGATACATTGGATTAACAAAATACTTGTTTGTTACATAAGCCCATGGCTTCAAATTGTTCAACAATATAAATAAAGATTCCGGTTTATAACAATTATCCCCAAAATGTAATAAGACCCCAAATCTTAAGTGTTGACTCTTCAATTATTGACTTCCAATGTATCATCGCACCTCGTGCCTTATTGACCTGAAAAACATGCTTAAAACGTCAACATAAAGTTGGTGAATTCATAGGTTTATGTAAATCAATAGTAGGACCGCAAGATTTCCAAGTGTATGATTAAGCAACACATGCAATCATCATAAAAAGTAATTACGTTTTCCTAAGCTCATGACACTGAAGCTCGACATGTATGAATGCAATATATTGCCAATGAATGCCCGTGAATGATGTTTTAACCCGCAACATCCCAAATCCGACATGGTATACGTTCGTTCCCAGTGATAGCTAATCACCCGAACGGGGATTGTCAATCCTAAATAGATCTATCTATAACATTCGCGCTCACAATCCAGTAATTGACAGTTCATGATAAAGGGCTCAGTGGGTTATCGCTACTTAGGCAAACACGTAATCATTGTATAAAATATACACTTGCGTCCAATTTGTAAAACAAAGCATGTTCTCACCCCAAGGATGTAAATCATTTAAATAATTGTAAAACATGGGGCTATGAACTCACCTGAGTGAATAGTCCTCTAAAAATGATAATAGATATCCAAGTATGAATCACACCGTCAAATACCTAAGTAAATACGGTCAGTCTTAGTCTACAATTTAGGCTAAAGACTCAATGTATAAACTACAATAAATTGCTAGTTTATATATACTGTTATCACTTGCGTGGTGGTGTACGTGTTTAACGTAGTTATATCCGTTTGATGGCTCTTGGAAAAGTATACGATTTCACACGATCTAGTATACGTGTAAACGTTTATTAATAAATATCCATATTTATTAAGCCGTGGTTTAACTTGTTATAATATACGATAATTATATAACTTATCCGATTCATTAAGTGTTCATAAAAATCACTTTCGTTTATAAAATACCCTTGAGTTTCTTATAAATACAAAACAGCCCCTGGGTTTATAAATATGATTTATTTACATTTTAAACCCTTTAGTTTCAATAATTACACTTTTAGTCCTTCCACTTTACAAAGTTGTAATTTAGGTCCTTTTAGTTTCACATCAGCCCCTTAACTTTCAGAATGTTGAAAACAGCCCCTATACTTATTAAAATCAGTAAATGACAGTTTTAACCCTATAGTTTGGAAATTGACACTTTTAGTCCCTTAATTTGTAAAAATCACATTTTAACTCAGATTAAGTTCTAACCAGTGGCATTATGTTTTGTTAAGTTCAATTAAGTTGTAAAAAAAACTGTCTCGGCTTATAAATAAGCTCCAATGAGCTTATTTTGGCTTAATGGGCCTTATGGGGCCCGTTAAGGTCCATTTAGTGTTCTAGGGGTTCAATATGGTTTTAACAAGCACAAAAACTCTTAATAAGCTTATTTGGGTCTGTTAAGCTGAAAATAAGCTCGGGGGCTTATTGGAGCTTATTTTGAGCTTATTAGGCTTGTGAGCCTAATAACTCAAACCCGAAATACTTTTAAAGTCCATTAAGGTTTAAATGTCATGGCCCAACTTATTTTATAGCCCTTAATAAGCTTCATTAGGTCTATTTTTGGTTCGGCTTATCAAATAAGCAATAAGCTTTGATATTGGGCCTTAGGGTCCAATATGAGCCCGTTAAGTCTTTTAGGTTTTTTGGCTTATTCACTAAAGGTCCATTAGTGTTAGTTAGGTCCAATAAGTTCATTAAAACCTTACAAATTCACAAATAAGCTGATTAAGCTTATCGTGAGCTTATTGGCTCGTGTTGGGCTTGCAAATGGGCCAACGGGTCCATTAAGGGCTCGGCTAGCTCCTTATAGGTATTTTAGGATTCAAGTGAATCAAATAAGCACTGTAGACCCCTAAATAAGCTCGTAGAGCTTATTATTAAGCTGAAGTTTCGAAGTGTGTGGTCTGTTGGGTTTAATGGGTCATGCAAGGCCCGTTATGGTTTCCTTTACATTTTGTTTAACCCAAACGAGCTTGACAGTCTTATAAGCCCTCGATAAGCTCTCATGAGCTTATCATTAAGCCGTGGGCTTTACGCATGCGTTGTTGGGCCGGTTGGGCCCATACATGGGCTGTGTGGGCTTTACGAGGCTATGAGTGGCCCGTTAGGCTTTCTAGCAAAGTGTACGTGTCGGGAAAAGTCCTAGTGACCATGATACGTTTTGTTTAGCTCATATATAGGTCGTGCATTACATGCAATCGCATGTTAAGGCCATATACGCATTCCCAAGCCACATCGTTATGTTTTCTTTGAAAGTTTACGTATGAGTTTCAAGGTATTTGTGTGTATATGACTAGTGTTCACGTTAGTGTCCATGTTAGCACACTCATGGAACGTTTATGCCCTAGCTTGTCGTTAATCATGTTGTACATACATTTTATTAGGTCCTTGCACCACTCTAGTGCTATTACACGCATGCATGTGCGTATACTTGGCGTGCTTGGTCTTTTGACGAGCACACACTCACGTTAGCTTATCATATATGTATATAGGTGACATTTATAACTAGACGTGTATATTACAAATTGAAATGTGACAAGAATGGATTAATGTCGAGACTTACAATGGACTAGCGTCTTGGTTTTGGATTTTGAACTCACACGAAAGGTTTACACCCAAATGTGTATCACCCTAAGCTTAAAAGCTTATATACCCGACTCCTTAGCTTGCGTTTCCCCCTTTAAACCCTTGTACTCGATCCTAAGTGCTTCCTTGAATCCTTAAGCGAAGAGGTGTTGTGAATGGGTTTCGGTTATAATTTATCATAATGGAAATTAGAGAGTAAATAAGTTGTAGAAATGTGTTAAGTGACAATATGAGTGTGTATTTATAGGCAAATGAGGCTAGTTAACCCTCCTTAGTCCCAAACAAACCAAACCGATCCATAGTGCATGGTTTTTGAGGGTTTCTAGTTTGCCTCAAATGGTATTAAGCTAAACCACTAAGTACCACTCCTTAATTGCTTGCATGATGTACACGAATTTGTTAATGATTTGGTGGAACATTATATCATTGTGTCTGTGTATGCACTAGCTGCAAGTAATCAAGGCAAAAAGAGGACAAGAAGGGCTTTTGCCATGTGTAATAGATTAGGATGTAAAAAAACAAAAACACAAAAAAACCAGCCAGACAATTTGTACAAGGTTTAATTAACCTTAAGTTATACAAGTACTTTGGGGATACTAGGAGGATTTTTAATGATTTCGTGTGATGCCTTGCTTGTAACCGCGGCACATAGGGCAAAGGAAAGCAAAAAGGGTTTTTACCCATTTGATATTAGCTTACTAGGAACATTAAGTACAACCCTTAATTAAAACCTAGATGTACATGTACCTTAACAAGATTTTTAAGGATTTCTAGTTGTTTATGTTTCCCATAATCGGCCATAGTGGGTACTTGACACAAGAATTGATTTAATTTTATGTTAAGGTTTTAAAAGTGGGTATCGGTTTGAGTCTAGGTAAGTCTAAGTATTTCCGGGGTGTGTCCAAATGTATTTTATTGCGAAACGTAACCCTTTTACGTGACCAATAAAAATAAAATACGCAAAGTACATAATTATCTTCTTAATAATTATTTATTACTAGGTTGTTGTAAACCTTAATTTATTTGATGACCGTTTACATTAAATGGTTATTTCTAGTCTACGCGATTTAGCTCAAAAGTAAAATTAAAAGTAAACGCGTATCGGACCAAAATAAATAGTGACAATTAATAGGAATCGTAAAATGACCTGAAATTGAGAAATGTTACAGCAGACATTTTCAACAAAGCTTTGGGATGAGAAAGACTTGCATTTCTTATTGACAAACTTGGAATGAAAAGCATGTCTCATGAGACTCTGAAATGTCTGGCAGAAGAAGAGGAAGAGTAATGGTGGAAACTCTTCACATATCCTTTGTATCATATGTAAATAAGAAAATATAAAAACTCAAAAAGATTTTTCATTTTATAAAAAAATTTACCAAAAGAAAATAGAAAAATATAAAACCCAAAAAATCAAATAGAAAACTAAAAAATCAGAAAATACAAAAATACAATGTTCATGACATGTCTTCTGAAAATCGATAATATTTACGGCTTTAGAAATGTTATTCAATAATAACACGGAACTGTAAATAAAGTTCGAGCAGAAGTTCTAAATGTTTTCAAAACATGTCATTTGGTTTGCTATTATTTTAGATAGCAACCCGGTCTTTAATTTAAATGCAAGTATCTGCCAAAAAGAAAACTTGACCTCACAACGGGAATTAAGTTTCTCGGACATGATCTACTTTATGATCATCCTAAGGCTTGTGTATACTTTGCTACATAACCCGTGCTATCTATCAGAATAAATGTACGTGTCAGTGCATTTATTTTTTCAAAATAAAAGAAATCTTATTTTTATTTGTGGAAAAAGTTGTCTTTCACAATGAATTAGTGTTTTTAGTAATCACAAAAAGATTTAAAAAGATGTTTCGACCACACAAACAATGACAACAACTCTTTAAATAGAAAACGGATTATTATTTGAGGGGGAGAAAGTGTCATCAAATAATCTTTAAAAACGGTCTTTCAAAATAAGTCACGGAATAAACGTATAAAGTTTTTGATAATGACGGACAACAATTTAAAGGGGAGTTAACTTATGTTAACTACAAGGGCTTTAGATGTCATTTGTTTTAAACTTTAGGGACTTATTTGCACTCTGAGACTTAATGAATCAGGCTTTAAACTACAGACGATCAATATTCCCAACACCTCATAGTTTGTAAAAGACTTAGGAATGCTTGAAAATACTTTCATAGTTTTGAAAGCCTTGAAATTGATTCTCACAAAATAGATTTAAGCTTATTAATTATTCGAACACGATCTCAAGTATATGTGCGTACAAGGTTTTGCTGATTCCAAAGTATCAAAACCAGTACGAGGGAAGGAGTAGATATACCAGAACATACTACAAGTACACGTGATACAGTCCATACCTTCTTTTTGTTTAAGGCCATACTGGGAAGACGAATGTCATAACCACAAGGAAAATCCGTTTTTCAACTTGTTATTTTCAGGTGCACTATTTCAACCACACGGGGAAGAGATATCTTATGATTTCTAGTATGCATCATTTGAGCTTCCAGGGGGAAGTGGTGTGTGAAGATTTATTCAAGTGTGAGAAGATGTGTTTCTGATTCAATTAATGTCTCTCCGACCGGTTCATCACTAAGCTTATTATCGAAGAAGTAAAATTTGATAAAATAGGTTCACATAGGTATGATGATTCCTTTAGATAGTCAGTATCCTGCAAGAAGAAATGTGTACATCCGAGACTTAGTTGACTTAGTTGTTATCATTTCTGCTACTTAGAGGGATTGTCTACATCTGGGACTTAGTTGACTTTGGTGTTACAACTTATATCATCTCTATCCTAAAGAACGGTTTAAATCTACTCTCGAAAGGATTGATGGCTCGGGGGGAAGCTAAGACAACTTCTAAATTAGGATTATCGAGACGGACTGCAGATTGCTGACATGGACATAATGACTTTGTCATTTTCGATTTGAACGATTCAGGTCCTGTCTCATACATAATCTTGTGAATATATAAATATGTGGTATAGACTTATAATAATAGGCACCATACATAGCGGTTAAGTATGAATTTTCTAAAAAATTTCAATAAATTCAAAATCTTTCAAATTAACGTACTCAACACTATATATAATACCTATCAAACTGAGGGGGAGCATTAAAATGTTCCTAATAAGGATTGTTAATAATCAGAAAATTTCTTCTCCACAAACATATTTGAAATTCAATTGATATCCAAAATTATCAAAAGATTTAAACATTTTTTTTATAAGGTGGAGAAAATGTGATTAAATTATATGTTAAAGATGAGATGTCAGGTGTTTTAAAATGTTTTAATAATGGATAATATGGAAATGCACCAGGTCCTAGATGTTGGTAAGAGGTGGTAACATGATAGTTATGGGGATGGTTTTTTTGGACTTTACATGCTTATACACGGCTGTAATACGTCTTCGATTTTTCTGAACCATAATGGTCTAGTTATTCAAACACATGGAAATTTTTAGATATATGGCCTCATATATTCTTTACTTATACACGGTACTCTCGATCAAAGACAGCCTCATTGCACTAAGCACTCATCTTCAATACTCTCATTATATGTTATCTCATTATAAAACTTGACATTTTCACTACAATAAATCATTTTTGAACAAAAAGACTTTAAAAATTTTTATTAAACATGTTTGCATCAAAAACAATTTGCTGAGATAACTTCAATTAAAATGCCAAATGCTTTGAAAATAATGATTTCTGAAAAACTTAGAGAAAATGTTCAAGTGTATACTGTTAGTCGAATTTCAATGAAGTGTTTATTAAGATTGCAACCATTTTTCTAAATTAACTTGAAAATGAAATCTTAATTCATTTCAATGTGTCCATTTGTCTTTGCTCTTTTCATAATCTCATGAATCAAAATGCAAAATTCTTTCAAACAAGATTGGTTCTTTCTTTATTTATGCAAAAAAAGTTAATAATTGTGTTGGTCAAAATGATACTTACTTCATAAAAAAGTTCTAGGATATGAAGTCTTATTTTTGGTATTTTCTTACTTAAATAAAAGTCTCAGTCCAAAATCAAATAATCTTCTTCACTATTCTTGAAATATTATTAATAACACTAAGCGTTTTGGTGAGAAAACTCAAGCACAGAAAGAGAGAAATAATCATGCATGAAAAAGAAAAAAGCGTATGTCTGTGTCCGAAAAATCAAGTACAGACTACATGTGAGAAAGAAAAAGATCAAAAAGTATGCTAAAAAGAAAATACTCGAGATACAAAATAGACAGTAGTAGAAAGAAACAAAACATTTCAGAGAGGAAATACAAAAACACAATGGAGAGCTACTTCGTTATCAACAAACAACATCAACATGTTTCATTTACAACAACAAGTTCCTCATGTTCTTACTGATGCAAATCTTATCTAGGAGGACATCGTAAATCAACTACTGTGTCCTAATCAACAAAGAGATATACTTCCTTAACCTAGACAACCCCGTTCCAACAACTGAAGAAATTGATGAAGTGAATTTACAAGAAGCAATCGATGTGAGCTAAGTAAAGCTAAGGCTAAAGCAAGTGCAAAAGCAGTAATGATTGTTGAAGCTGTTTTAGGATCGGGGCGTGGATTAGATGAACCCGACACTATGATGGATCCAAAAGATTATAAGGAAAGTCTAGAAGTATAAAATGATGATGAGAGTATAAACAAAATGTTCAGTAATTAATCATGCAAACATCACACTCCTCATATGCTTTTCAAATCTAATATAACTTTTAATTCATTGGTATCAAAAATATCAAATGGTATGCTAATTTTTGAGGGGGAGAAAATATGATTAAAAGTAATCATTATGACTCAAGTGCGAACTCCTTCTTTCATGTGAAATTTTTTTTCAAATTATGATGCACATATGTAGGGGTAATTCTCAAAATAAAAACTTTCATAGTGTTAAAATGTTTTGAGTTATTCACAAACACTTTGATTGATTTTCAAATAGTTTTATGGTTTCGATCTTAATACCAAACAACCAACTACCTCACGATTATCAAAGAAGTTACAAGGTGTTAAGGTTAGGTATTATCTCCTGATCCAACCAGAACCGGAAATATTTACCCATGGACATTCCATAGATAGAATATAATTCCTTGTGTAAGATGGAGTTGAATGAGAATGGGAATAATGTAAACTAAGGCATGAGCTATCATTAAAAATTAGAACAATCACAACATGATGATAGTAATGACGTCTTAGTAGGCGTTGAAGGGGTTAGAGAATGAAAAAGAAAAGTTTTGAAAGGGCTAAAAGAATGAGAACCTCCATACACTTACGCCATAAACCAGGCAATACATAATTTATCGAATAACACAAAGATGATATTCGGTATTGAAGAAAGACGTCATGGACCTCGTGATCTAATACACAACCCTTCTCAGCCAC
This sequence comes from Tanacetum coccineum, assembly GCA_026074375.1. Lineage (NCBI taxonomy): Eukaryota > Viridiplantae > Streptophyta > Magnoliopsida > Asterales > Asteraceae > Tanacetum > Tanacetum coccineum. The sequence continues at coordinate 22,546 of BQNB010001955.1, read as the reverse complement.
TCAAGTTTCTCAAAAAGGAATATTGTTTCAATTCTTAGGGAGACTAAACATGTTATCTATTGACTTCTCACTTTGAGAATGTTGATACTAAAAAGGTGGCAGTCTGGTCCAGCCTCCTATCACTAAAACCAAAACGCACTTATTGAGTCTAGAGCTAAAAGAGATCATTATAAATATCGTTAGGACACAAGTTGATATATACACTTGTTGTTCAAAATAAAGAACACAAGTTGTACGAGAATCCTACGCAAAATCATTCGATCTCGCCAGAACATTCAGAGTGGTACTCTTTAGTATTTCACAGTGATGAATGTAAATCCTGCAGGTGTCAACATTAAAAAACACTGAAGGTAGGCCACTTGTGCAATCCTATATGGATTAAACTTGTGTTAACTGGAAATCTTTGTGATCTAGTATGTGGATATTAATGGGAACAGCCAAACTCATTAAAGTAAACTTCATCGATTCATCTGAATTCGTTGTTATCCTACTTGGGGTATCCGGATTCAGGACCGAAATGTGGGGGGATTCGAAAAATGTTGCTAGCGTCTTTAAGTGCATCTGTTTTTATGAAAACGTTGTTGGTATCTTAGATGCATCCGTTTTAGATAATCCTATAATTTAAGATGGAAAACCACTAAGGAGATTCATTCATGAATCGAGTCCTGGTAATGTAGGTACAATATTTATACTGTATAATGGTCCTCACAGAACCGGAGGTAAAAGTTATCAAAACTTGACGAATGACAAGGCATTCGTCCATATCTGCTTTTATTGTTAATCCTTACATGTGCACGTACATACGAAGTAACTACCTTATTCTAGCACCGTGATATTCATAACCACATACTCATACTCAAAGATCAAACATACACTTGTGCAGCTCTGATAATTAAATAACTCCTTCAAATTTATCAAGAATGTGATCAAGGCGAAAGATCTATGTTGAGGGAGACTGTTAGATTTTCAAGATATTAGTCAAGAAATGTGGAATCAAGTATGAGTATGTTGGTGAGAGGAATCAAATCTATTCAAAGAAGTAATATTCAAGATGCACTAGAGCATGATTAAACAAGATCAATTACAGACTCTCGATTTTCACGTCCTGAATGATCAACCCTTAGGTGAAGATTATTATGAATGAAGAAAGTCTTAATCATTCTTAGTAATTAATCTTTATATTTAGTACATTTTATCTATTATTATTGTAATAAAAGTTTAATGGGAAGACTATTATACGTAACCCAAGAAAATCCTATTAAGCTTAAGAGATAGTTAGCTAAGTCATTAGCTTAAGACTTAGTATAAATACCCCTCTTGACTAGCAAGAGAGGTGTGGTTCTTCATTTTACTCTTAACCTTTACTTTTTTTCCTTTTAATGAGAATTCACATTTTCTTTCATCTCCTCCCTCATTCTTAGAACTTACTTCTTCTATTTGCGTAATCTATGCTATATGTATGTAACCTACAGAGTGTATTGACGCTTTGTTGACCAAAAAGTAGATTATCCCCCCCCCCAAATACATAATAACCCAGAGTGGATCGTCTAGTGGTCACGTGAGTCAAGAAAACCTTCACAAAGAAACTGAATGCATCAAATTTAATAGTATAGATATTATATCTCGTAAAATGATGCACATAAATGAGATTTTTTTTAATTATGTTAGGTGTAAAAATTACCTTATGTAGGTGTAAGGTCGATGAAGAGTGGGCAATATGTTACGACCAATGTTGGTGACATGTATGGAAGTATCGTCACCAACATGAACATATGAATATATACAGTTATTATAAATAGTACTTAAATTACTTGAACGTGAGTTCAGATGAGAAGAAGCACATGTATTCATATTTTAAGTTGGGTCCTAAAGGGTCATGGTGCTAAACGCACTTAGGAACAAAGTCCCCTTAGTCGAGAATGATGTAGGGTCTAAAACAAAAATACAAGCCGAACTAGATGGATATTAGAACATGTTGAGCTTATTGGGCATGTTGAAGATGCGAAAACACAAGCTAGGCCAGGTGGGTCTATTAGGCCAGGTGAGCCGGTTGGGCTTGGTCGGCTTGTTGGACTATAAAAAACCCGCAATTTTCATAAATGTAAATATCCATCTATTAAGTTAGATGATGTACAATCTATCAATTATATATGAACTCACCTTTTTCAGGGAAATTTTTCGCTTTATTACATTACTTACTTTGCCAATATCTCAATATGCAATATTTCTTGCATAACTAAAGTTAACGAGCTCACGCAACCTATCTATGGCAATCCTATCTTCATATATGTCAAGCAAACATCATAATATGTCAAGTCAATATCATAATATCATTTTTACAAAGTACATTACTCATATAAGGTACCATTTGCAACATTATATCAAAACAGGCTTTAAACCGTTATCGTATGCCTCTAAACCCTAATTCCATGAATGATTAATATCTAAAGTGAATGCACAAGCTACTAAAGCATATGTACAAACAATATAACATCTCATTTGAAATATAAAATCTCTTCAAGTCAAAGTACAAGTCTCTAAAAGCTCAATGTACAAGTCATTAAGCATGATCTCCAAAATAGCCATTTTACCTCCGTTTTCATTCTAATTTCTTCACCATCACTTTTGTACAAGCTACTTCACTCAATATACAATTTGTAAACCCTAATTATTCTATTCATAAGCTTTCATACATCTTTTTACACTCAAAACCCTAATTCAAAACCCTAAACCCTAAAACCGAGCTAGTTTCTAAACTATGAAATGTTTCTTCATTTTTATCCATTGTAAACCCAAACCAACACTCAATTAAGTTGTAATAACTTAATTTACAACATTATCAATTATATTCCATCATCATTTCATCATTTTACTTCAATTATATAAGAGATAAACATAGAAAACCCTAATTGTGCCCTAATTGGAACTTTTGACCCGTTTACTCATTTTCTACCCATTTTAACCCAAACCACCTATCAAATTTTGATTATAATCCTTAATACAAGCCTTGTGAACATATATCTATCATTATCCTTCAAGTACACATGAAATTCAAGCTTGAAAACCCTAATTGAGCCCTAATGTACCTGAAATCAAAAACCTTTGCAAAGTGACCCATTTTGAAAGTTTTTCTTGCAACTAAGCACCTCAATGACAAGCACCTTACCTCCCTAGCTGCTTACAAGCACCTCTCTTCAAATATCTTCATCTTATATAGTTAAAAATTGATCACATGCTCTCTTGTTCCTTCCTTTGTAGCCGCGGCATACCAAGACCAAAACACCTCACCATAGCTAGTTCCTAGCTTATACAACTCATACACTAGCTTCTCCACATCTCTAACTAGCTTATACACATGTTCCATCTCAGATTACAAGCTTACCTTGAGCCTTAAGGGTAGTTCGACTATAAATAAGGACCATAACACTTCATTTTTCTTCATCCCCCACTTCCTCCTCTATAACCCTTACATAGAAGCAATCCTTTTCTATAATAGATCTTAAGAGGTCTTAAGAAGGCTCAAGTACAGAAATGAAGAAAAAGAAATCAAGAAACGAAGCCCCGTAGTCGTTATTCTAGGCGTACGAAGCAAAAAGTCCCGATTCCGACCCATTTCTAAGCTATAAGCTCAAGACCAGGTTCTCTAAGCTTATATTCTGTATTCATACCTTTATAATGTTCATATGATCATGCTAAAATCATAATATAAAGCTTTGAACTCAAAAACCTATGTGTTATACCTTTTTGATCCAAAACCGTACACCCGAAACCCTAATTTCATGTTTTTGCTTAATCTATAAGCTAAGCTTGTAAACTATTGTTATACTCTATCCCAATAAGCTTAACTAACATTAAAATAAGTTATTTGATAAGTCATGAAAGAATTTGAGCTTAAAACCTATGCGTTTTCATTTTAAAACCCTAATACGACCCGTTTTGCTTCCTAGCTTAACGAATCGTTAATTTAAACTTGCGTTGTGTTAAATCTTCATATTTTAGTTTATTATAACTTATAAATATCTATTGAAATGTTAAAATAAGCTTGCATGGCAATTTGGACATGTTTTGTAAAAATTATCCATGCAAGGGGTATATATCGTAACTTTCAGAAACTTATACCTAAAAGGACTAAAAGTGTCATTTTATCAAAGTTATAACTACAAGGGTCTATTATGTCACTTTTTAAAGTACAAGGTTTACTTGGTATGTCTTTTAAACTTAAGGGACCAAAGTCGTAAAAGTGCAAACTCCAAGGGTATATTCTGCCACTCTTCAAACTCAAGGGTTTAAAATGTAACATTTTGAAAAAGTATAAAAACACATTCAAAACATTACAAAACATAACATTAATTAACGCTTGACGTGCTTAACATTTCCATATATTGAATAAAATGCTTAAAACTGCTTATGTTATAACTATGAAATAACTAATTTATATCATCTCATCATCGATGTGTTTTCAAAATCACAGGTCCCGGATTCCTATCATCCACAATAAAGGGGCTTCATATTAAGGAGTTTCTCATTCTTGGTATTACGTTCTGCACTGAGTTGTTGGGTTAATCGCGTTTAAAGTGCCCTAGCTCCACAAACGTTTACTGGCCCGGAACGGTGTTATGAAAACTTTAATATCCAGCGAACGACATCAATGTAAAATCTTACTTATTCAAATCAAACAATACTAGACATATAATACCCCATTTGCCTCGTTGACGAAACCGATACTACTTTTTCATTTCAATATACATATTCGATCAAATTTCCCATAACTGTTCAGTGTGAGTTCATAGCCTCAGATCATTCAAATCTTTTTATAAACCCGAGAGGGGGATATCATGCATATAGACATGAAGTGCAATATCTTTTTAGTATGACTATTTCAATTTACTAATTGCTTAAGTAATCTGCTTTGCCTTTAAGTCCCCCCATAATCATGAACACGTTAATTACTCTCCCGTAGTAAGGGCCGCAAATGATGTGAATAGATCTATTTCTTTGGGCTGACTCCCCATTGGTGTATCCAATTACCGATAACCAAACATGTCACATCATTAGAAATCACGCGGTATTTTGCAATGGACTACCGTGTCAGGGCTATAACCGTATCAGCCAGTGAGCCTTAAGGCTTCGGGATTCGTGAGCTGAATGGCATAATAATAAATATGTTTTTTCATATACCGGGAGTATATCAACGTAACCCCGAAATATCGCATTAGCATTCAAATTAAATTACTTAAACTATGGATTCACTTACACCTTTGTGTTAGACGTTATAGTATGTTTGATCTCATGAAACTAATGGCACGAGTGACGTAGGACAGATGAAGATGGAAAAAACCGTTATACATTCAAACTTATTATATAGATTTTGGGGGAACCTCTCGTTTGTAAAAACTCTGAAGAAATAATGAATGATAACTTATTTTCAAAAAATGACTCTTTTTGATTCGTTTTCTATGATTATGACTGTTGTACCTTGAAGTAATACCCCAGATTAGCTTCCGCTGCTATATGTAAAAATGGGGGTGTTAGACGCTTCAAGTGCGCTTTACCTTCAAAAGAAGAGAAATCTTCTTGTTTTCGAGCATACTTTTTATAATCTTTTAAAAAGTTTGCTCTATTACCATAAATATTCATAGCCATAACACGATCCGGAGGTCGGGGAGGATAGAAATAAAAGATAGCCATATTAGATTAATAGAGAGAGAAAGGGAAAGATATGTGTGTTTTATAGAGAGAGAAACACACACACACTTTATGAGATACAAAGAATCCTCACCCCTTCATGAAGTATGGAGGGGAATATATAGGCCATGACCTTTCTAACTTATACAAATGACGTTTCTAGTCCCTACGGGTCATGCCTTAAGTAAACTATTGTAATTCCATATTAGTTGACATATTTTAAGGATAACATGCTCAAAACATACGATTTCTAAGTACATGCCAGCTTAGGACTCGTTCTTCAGATAAAGGAGAGTGTGCATTTTTATACACTTGTCCTCACAATGGGAAGCTTACAACTTCTTGGACTTGAGCTCGTTCATTCAAATATTCACAAATCTTGAACTCAAGTAAATGGTTTTGACAAATTGTTGAACACAATTTTTCAAGAACTCATCAAAAAGATTTTTCAAAATTTTTCAAAATTGTGTGTTCAACATTCTCTTCTTCAATAAATCCTTTGACTAATATCTATTTTTAAGAGGGAGCTTTCACAACTAAAGTTTTAATGTTTTAGACACAAATTTCCAAGATTATTTTTTTATGTGTCTAAAACATTTAGTTCCAATAATAATCATGCAATAACCATTTTATTCCATGTGCTTTTAAAATTCTCAAATAGCTATTTTACTTCATTGATATAAAAAACATCATACGATATGCTATGTTTGAGGGGGGGGGGGATTGGATTAAAATGTGATTTTATTTGACTCAAGTGCGTAACTCTTTCCTTCTTGTGCAAAACTCTTTCATTTATGATGCACATGTGTAGGGGAGCATTTCTTAAAGATGAAACTATTAAAGTACCAAACGGTTTTATGACAAGTACTTTAATTGATTTTCAAATGGTTTTATAGTTTTGATCTTTATACCTAACAACCAACTAATTCACGACGATGATGAAGTCATAAGGTGGTTAAGGGTAGGTATACGTCCTATGATCCAACCAGAACCAGAGGAATCTACCCAAGGACATTCCATTAGATAGATTAGAAGTCCTTAGGAAAGATGAAGTTGAATGAAAATATAAGAATAATGTTGACTAAGGCATGAGCAAGCACTAGAACAATCACAATAAGGTGATAGTAATGAAGTCTTGGTAAACATTAAAGGGGTTGAAGAATGAAAAAGAAATGTAAAGATAAAGGGCGAAAAGAAAGAATCCCTCCTTACACTTCAGGCAGAAACTAGGTCAATACATAATCCATCGGATGTCACAAAGATGATATTTGGTATTAAAGACAAGACATCATGGACCTAGTGATGCAATGCACAACCCTTCCCAGTCACTCAAGTTTATTTATACATATTTTTGTTTCAATTCTCATGGAGATTAAGCACATCATCTATCGACTTCTCACTCCAAGAAATGTTGATATTGAAAAGGTGGTAGTCAGCTTTAGCCACCGATCACCAAAACCAAAACACACTTATTGAGTCTAGAGCCAAAAGAGATCAAATTACAAATCTCGTTTGGACACAATTCAAAAATATACTTGTTGTTCACAATAAAGAACATAAGTTGTAACAAAGAGTCCTACGCATTATCATCATATCTTGCCATCACATTCAGAGTGATACTCTTTAGTATTTCACAGTGACGAATGGAAATCCTTCTAGTGTCAACATCAAACAGCACTACGGTATGTGACTTGTGAGATTCTTTACGAATCAAACTTGTGTTAACTAGAAATCAAATGTGATCCAATATATGAATTGACAACTCAATCATTGAAATAGTAATTCAGTGATTCACTCTTATCGTGATGTTTGCTTTGAGACGTTCTGGTAATAAGAACAAGCTAGTACAACTACAAACCCTATCAAGGAAGTTCTTTGAATCTACATGATCACATGTACAATATTTATACTATAAAACGAGGAACCAGAGGTTAACGCAACCAAACTTTGACGAATGACAAAGCCATATTCGTCCATATTTGTTATTATTGCTAATTAGTTAAATGCAGGTACTGACGATGGTGCAACCACCTCCTTCCAAATTCATCAAATTCATAACCACATACTCATACTCAAAGCTTCAAAAATTTAAGTTTCAAAGATGAAAGCTCACAAAAAACAAAGATACACTTCTGCAACTCTGATAATCAAAGAATTCCCTTAAAGTCATCAAGATTATAATCAAGTCAAAAAGTCTAGATTGAGGGAGATTGTTAGCTTTCAAGACAAGTATGAGTATGTTGGTCAAATGGCTCAAGCCAATCATTAGGAGATAAATCAAGATGCATTCAAGGTAAGTAATGATGAAAGATCTCCAAGGCAAAGTCAAAAGACAAAGAAAAGATCAAGATTAAGATCACAAGCGCATGGTTGGAACAAAAGGAACTAGCTTATCTATTACATAAATAAGACTCAAGATCAAGAAATGAAGCATCAAAGATCAAAGATCAAGGTCACAAAGAGATCTCTCTATGATCACCCCTTAGGGGTGATTGTTAGGAATTCAGTTTTAGTGAAGTGACGATCATTATCGATCTCATGAGTATTGTAATAGTTTTTACAATATTAAGCGTGTAATAGTTAGTCCAATAGGCTAGTTCGTTAGTCTAAATATTGTAATAGTCTAAAAATGGCCCCTGTAAGCCCACAAGAAGGCCCATGACCGGCCTAAGGGATATATAAGAATCTTTCTCTTCATATAGAGAGGGTGTGAGTGTGTGTGTGTAAGGAATGTGTGCAAATAGAAATATCATCATCCTTCCTTATGTTAAATAAAAGTATTATCCAAACATCTCCCCCAATCTTATCTTTCTCTCCTTTATGATTCTAGCATATGAGTGAATATTGATATATCCTACAAGCCGTTACACCCGTAAAATTTCATTGAAAGATGAACAAATACAATTATGTTACAAGTTTCTTGACAAACCCAACTCACTTTATTTGTTTATGTGTAAGACCAGGTACAATATTAATCAAGGTCATTATCGTTACATGTGTGTCACGTATTGTTTTCTTACTAAACCACCAATACAGTGTAACAAGAACACCACCATCATCAGCCAAATATATCTCATTTAATATACAAATATACTTCATAATAACTATACTAACGCACACACAACAAGCTTCACAAATATTTCGGCCTATCGAAAGACTTCTCCCTTTTTTGACCCAAACACGCATTAGTAGGTATAAACATTATTGAAAAGACGCGTCTTTGGATGTCTCCAACGTGTAGTGACCTCCTTATTACATATAGTCTAAGGTTATTTGTGAGGTTTATTTGGTTTCTGTTTATATCATATGAGCTTAAATTTTAGGGTTTTTTTAAATTTAGGTCGTCTCCAATAACGGTTTCCAAATCGACATTTTCTACATATTAAAAGAATGAAGCACAAAAACTCGACTTGAGCAATCTTTCATATATAAAGAAAATTATGGAGCATTGCTCAATATCTTTCATGTTTAAAAATCACTATCCATTCTGTTAACATATAATAATGTCTTTTATACATAAGTTAATGTGAATGAGTTAAGTTATTAGGCAAGAATAATTCTACTCAATAGAAAAAGGTTTTGAAGTATATGATTGAAGATGATAATTTTTTTTGAAGAAGATGTAAAGGAAAGATGACACATTTTTTCACTTACACATATTGAAGAAGTTTATTAAAAGATTTGAGTTGCAGGATATCTCTTATGTAGTTTATATATATAAGTTTATTTATAAAATAACATAATCACATTTGTATGTAGCTAGTTGTAATTGGTTAATTATTAACCCTAATATTACACTAATTTTCTACGAGCTACGCAGCGAATATAGATCACATATAGCATAAATAACTAACCATTAAAAACATACACATAAATAAAGGATACATACCTTTAGCAACCAAGCTAGTGACGAAACGCAAGCGTCTTCGTGTACACGCACGTATGTCTAATCGTGTTTAACTAAAACCACTATAAGTTACTAAAATAAATAACCTTCACGTGTATTCACACTATATGTCAAACGATATCACCTGAGTGCTAGTTCTTGATCAACGAGCAATAGAACACAAGAATAATTGAAACTGAAAAACCCTAAGGGTTTGTTTGGTTCGTTCGACCTGAAGGGAGAGAAGAGAGAAGAATAGATTATTAGTGATGAGCTTTAGGGTCCTTCTTATATAGTAGATGATTTTAGGGTTTTACCTAAAATACATAACTTGGAGGAAAAGATAGCTCAAAACCCAATCCAACACCCCCTTAGGCCCATGGCCGATCGAACCAAGCTCAACACCCCTTGGTGTTTACTTTTTGACTTTTTTAATATTTATGGTTAATTATATTTAATTACCCATTAATTAAAAATGTTGGGATTCTAGATTTAATATTAGGGTTTTTCAGCAACCCTAATTTGATATAATAGGAAGTTTGTTTAAAATTGTTTTTGATTGGTTCTTGACAACAAGATGATTGTTGATTGGTTACATAATTCAAGCGTTCTTTGGAACTTATTCTATGAAAAGAATCATTAGCAGTTGGTGAGAATGATGAATTAGTGACAGTTTAGTGACAGAAAAAGTGTCGCTAAAAGGTGTCGTCTGGATACTTTAAAAAAGTATCCTTAATAGTGATTATAATGGCTGAAGATCGTGGCACATGTAGCTTGTATTCATTCGTGGAATGGTTTTTGAGATGGTGTTCGAGCTTAGGAGGTTATCACAGCAGGTATCAATTGAAGAACAAGAAAGCAGCAGGATGTGATTTTTATTCGTGGTGGTGATGATAATATCAATAGCTTGGTGTTCATGATTAGGGTGTTTGGATTTTATGGTCATGAATACTGCCGTTGTTCACAGATGGTAAAGACATCTTGGTTGGAAGGTTATGGACATCATTAGCAGGTTATTTTAATTGAAGCTTGTTGTTTGGTATGGATCTGCTATGATACATTTTTGAGTGTGTTTAAATGGGCCAAGAGATGATTTAGTATAAGGTCAGAAGCTTTGAAAAGTTTATACTGCTCACTTGTTACTTTGTACTGCTCGTCATCTCATTAGTACTGCTAGTTTGATTAATGTTGTCGAGTATACAGTGTTAATACTGCTTTGGTTCGAATACAAGGTTAATGCTGCTAACTTATTTGCATTAATGCTGCCATGGAGAAGTTAGTGCTGCCAAAGATGACTTAATGCTGCCAGCTATACGTTTCTACTGCCAGGTTTAAAGCTTATGTTCATTAATGCTGCTGTCTTTGGTTAGTACTGTTAGTTATGCATTAGTGCTGCCAGGGTAAAGTTTTTGGTTACTACTGCTATTGGGCTTAAAGGACTTAATGCTGCTCATTACAAATTACTACTACCAGGAAGATGAGTTAATATTGTCAGTTTATCGTTAGTACTGCTGCTTGAATAGTTTGTACTGCTAGAGTATTTTTAAGCAGTTTATGCTGCTCGGGCTATTTGGTTTATACTGCTAGCTTTGATAGATATCGGATGACACACACATGATGGATGTCGAACAAAACAGAAACACAAGTTTGTTTTTGGTGTTTACTGTTTGGTTTTTGGATTTGGTTTATATGTTCTTAACAGATTTAAAGGCTCATATTTATTGGATTAATTGGTTACGAAGATGATTAATTATCACCTATTTGAAGTTGAAGTGAAATTACTTGGGTATGTGTTCTTATCATATCTCAAATGGCTTACAACATTTGGAGGTAACTTGTTTGTGTTTTCAATGTTGTGACGAAGACTTGTCAAATCTAGCAATAGGTCTTTGCTATCACTATAAGGAGTTACGTTGTTGTGCTTAGTGTCTCATAGAAGATGAGGATTTTGACAAAGAGGTTGCGATCTACTTATATTTCACAGATTTATTTATAAGTTCGACGTCACATGGATAGTACAAGATATAAGAAACAAGTTTGGGTTATTCTACTTCAGCATCAAGTTCGTTATACTTAGTTTTCTATATTAGTAATCATTACATAGAGCCTACAGAATTGAAGATTCAAGAAATGGTTAACATATGGGTTTCAGGGGAAGCTTATTGTTAAAATGTTTTAACCATTTATATGCTACATGAGGTGAAGGTTTTTACTACTGCTAGTCATTATTACTACTACTAGTGTAAGTTTCTACTACTCAAGTTTATTTTTCTTATTGTGCTTAATGGTGGGTAATTTAAGAAGTTAGAAGGCTTGGATTAGAAGTGTGATATTGGTTTTAGTGGTCAAGATCAAAGTTGCTTATATTCATATATCCCCTATTGGATTATGACAAAAAGGGGAAGAAGATGTTAACATGTATAATTGGCAACTTGTAGATCCTTAGTGTGGTATGCTACAAAGGAAATCTACTTAAGGGGAAGTTTTGTTTCAGGGAGATGATTACATCTCAACTTCAGGGGAAGCTTTAGCTTTATGATGAAGTTAGTACACGACTTTGTTTGTTTTGTCATCATCAAATAGGGGAAGATTGTTGAGATTTTAGATTTGATGAGACAAAACAAATAAAAGAATGAAGGACTAAAACTAGCAGATTGGAATTTTACAAGCTGGTGGAGAATTATGGAAGATTTGGTCAAATATATCAAAAGATAAAGATCTCCTTAAGAAGATAAAGATAACAGAAGATATTTCTTAATGTTTAAAAGATTTACTTGTTTATATCCTTATGTTAACTTCCTTTGTAAGTCATGATCTCTCTATATAAAGAGATCATAGACACATAGTTTTATGTACACAGAAAAAAACGTGTGTGTGTGTATCTCAAAGGAGATGTAGACGTCTATAGTGGTGTGGTGTAGCCTCAAGGTAATCAAGGTTTTCCTTGATCCCTGTTACTATTAGAGATAGGTAACTATATTATTCTGATCAAATAATATTGAGGCTTGATGGAAACGTATGGAAATAAAACCTTGTTTAAATAACATTGAATCATGTTCATTATATTCTGCTGCATTATATCTATATTTTTTGTTATTTTTATTAATCCTAGATATAAAGATCTAACCAATCTAAGCTATAAACGATCTCCACAAAAAAGCCTTTACAGTTAATTATTTATAACGAACTAATTAACGACCGCCAGTTTTCTTTCGTTAAATCATATATTAATATAAATAATAAATATACAAATATATTATTATAAACATTAATAGAATGATATCTAAGTGTAAACATGTGTGACCTCCGTAGGCTTACGTATTTCCAGCTGTATAAATATCCGTATGACATGAGCACAAACATCTCCCACTTGCGAATGTCTCATTCATATAATATACTATACTAACATTAATAAATAGTCTAGCAACATCATTAATGCTCCCAGAAATACATGAGTATGCGGTTTTGGTAAACAATTCAGCCTTCCATGGTTTACGTCAGTCCTATCCTTTTGTTTCAGATACAATGTTAAATATGAATATGGATCAATAGTCATTCCATAATTTAACGATTCTGTTTCTCGCATCTGTATTGATTCAGACCACTAAATGTAAAAAGAATCATCTTAACTACACTTTGGGCATGGCCATGCAGATATCTGATCAACCCAATAAGGGGCCCAGTAAGTATCTTACTCCCACTTAAGTGGAGGAACAAATCCTATTTTGACTACAAGTGTCCGTCATGTACTTCAAAACATTTATGAAAATAATCATTATAACTCCCCTTTGACAGTATAGTGGTAGACTACAGTCAAGAAATGCTACCCATACATGCAAAAGCTGCTTGCATCTCAAGTCTAAGGATAAACATAACTTTCACCATATGTGTAATGCACCTAATGATGCCGATCTATAAAGTGATTAACATAGGTGGGGTATCCAATATTCAACCTCATTGAATAACATGTGAAGTTGGCAGAATTATATTTACATATTTTCCTAAATACAACCAAACACTCACATTTACCTTGTCTTAACAATATTCCCATATTGTTAACTGGTAATGGATAAAGCTTTAGAATGCTAAAAAACATTCATGGATTTAAACATGCAAATATAAGACACAATTATTATAAAAATGAAAACAAGATACCACATATATTAATTCATTCAAAAGAAATAACAATCGTTAACATCCCATTATCCAAATACTAACTAACACATCACAGATTTACATGAGACTACTAGCATGAACAATCCCAATTGCCATAACATGTTTATAATGCTTATTGAACGACATTGGTTTTGTGAACGGATCAACTAGGTTGTCATTTGTGTGAACTTTCTTAAGGACAATTTTACATTCTTGAATTACTTCACGAATGTAGTGATATTTCCTTTGAAAATGTCTGGCTCCCTTCAAAATACCAGGATCAACAACGATTGCTATTGCAGGTTCATTGTCACATAGTATCTCCATAGGTCTTTTATTCGATGACACGACATCGCCAAGTCCATCAATAAATTTCCTCATCCAGACAGCTTCCATTGACACTTCAGCAGCAACAATGTACTCAGCTTCTATAGAAGACATAGCAGTAGTGCTTTTCTTGGCACTCTTCCAGTCTACGGCTCCACCATTAAGTACGAACACATACCCCATTTGAGATTTGGTATCATCCTTATCTGTCTGAAAACTTGCATCAGCATAACATGATACTTTCAGCTCAGCTTTAGGTTTTGCCCCATACACAAGAACCATATCTTTAGTATTCTTCAAATACTTAAGAATAGTTTTAACAACAGTCCCGTGAATCTCACCAGGATTTTGCTGAAAACAACTACACAAATTTTGCGCAAAAGCAACATCATGTCTAGTACATCTAACCGCATACATGATTGAACCTATAGCCGAAGCATAAGGAACTCTTTGCGTACGTTGTACCTCACTAGGTGTTTTAGCACCTTGGGACTTTCTATAGTCTGACTTTTCCATTATAGAAGTATACCCCTTCTTGGAGTTTTCCATCCTAAATTTCTTTAGGATTTTCTCTAGATAAGCACTTTGACTAAGAGCAATTAACCGCTTATATCTATCACGTATAATCTTGATTCCAAGGATATATGCTGTTTCTCCTAAGTCTTTCATAGAAAAACACTTACAAAGCCAATATTTAACTTCTTATAGCATTGTAACTTTATTTCCCATGAGTAATATGTCATCGACATACAAGATTAGGAATGCAACACTACTCCCACTAGCTTTGAGATATACACATGGCTCATCAGGATTTTAAGTAAAACCAATCTTTTTGATTTCAACATCAAACCTTTTATTCCAACTCCTAGATGCTTGCTTCAATCCATAAATGGAATGTTGAAGTTTATAAACATTGTTAGGATGTTTCGGATCCATAAACCTCTCAGGTTGCACCATATATACGTCCTCACTTAGGTGACCATTTAGAAAGGTAGTTTTGACATCCATTTGCCAAATCTCATAGTCATAGAACGCGGCTATGGCTAAAAGAATCCTTATAGCTCTAATGTCTGCAATAGGAGAGAAGGTTTCCTTATAATCTACACCGTAGGTTTGGGTAAAGCCTTTTGCTACAAGACAAGCTTTAAAGGTGTGTACATTTCCATCCATGTTAGTCTTTTTATTGAAAAGCCATTTACTCCTAACTGTTCGACCATTAGGAGGAAGATCAATCAAAACCCAGACTCGGTTATCTTTCATGGATTGCATTTCCATATTCATAGCTTCAAGCCATTTCTTAAATTCAGGATCTGATAATTCAGCTTTATAATTATGTGGTTCATTAAGATCCCTTACTTCATATTCCTCAATGTCAACATAGAAGCCATATCTATCTGGTGTTTGAGGTATCCTTGCGGATCTATGAATAGGAACTTCAACATTTTAAGACTCGACCTTGATGGGCACGACCTCATTATGTTCTTCGCTAGTATTTTCAGAAGGTTGTATATCTACTTTTTGAATTAATTCAAGTCCTTTGTCACTCCCACTCATTTTAAGAGGTCCATGACTCCCACTCGCTTCTTGTACTATGAGGCTATTATCAAAGAACTCAGCATTTTGAGCAACAAATATCTTGTTCTCGGGTGGATAGTAAAAGTAGTAACCCATTGTTTCCTTTGGGTAACCTACAAAGATACACTTAATGGATCTAGGATCAAGTTTGTCAGGCGTGTCTTGTTTCACGAGTGCCTCACAACCCCAAAGATTTAAGTAGGACAACTTGGGAGCTTTCCCACGCCATATTTCATAAGGAGTCCTTTTAACTTCTTGGTTGGAACCATATTGAGAATACGAGCTGCAGACTCGAGAGCATATGCCTAAAAGGATTTTGGCAGAGTTGTCAGATTCATCATGGATCAAACCATATAAAGTAAAGTTCGATTCCTCCTCTCAGACACCCCGTTATATTGTGGTGTATAAGGTGGAGTAATTTGAGATACAGTATCATAACTTTTTATGTGATTAACAAACTCATGACTTAGGTATTCTCCTCCTCCTCCTCCTCGTCAGATCAAATAGCCTTTATCTTTTTACCGAGTTGATTTTCAACTTCATTTTGAAAGACCTTAAATGTTTGAAATACCTTATGTTTATGTTTCATCAAGTAAACATAACCATAACGGAGTGATGAAGTAACTAGCACCCTCTCTTGACATAGTTTTAAAAGGGCCACATACATCAATGTGTATAAGTCCTAATAGGTCCTTAGATCTTTCCACTTGATTTGGAAAAGGCTTGCGCGCCATCTTCCCAATTATACAAGACTTACACTTCTCAATTGATTCATCGTAAGAGGGTTGCAAGATCCCATCATGCTGAAGCTTGTCCATGCGTTTCTTGTTTATATGACCAAGACGACAATGCCACAGATAAGAAGAGTCCAATGAATATTTGACTCTTTTGTTGCTAACATTAAAAGTAGAACTAACATCTGGATAAAGATTATGCATATCTATTTCATAAATGCCATCATGTGGAATTGCATTAAAATAAAACACATTATCTTTCGAAACAGAAATACCATAATTCGTAATTGTATGACTATAACAGTTTTTAACCAAACGAGAAATTGAAACAACACCCCTAGTAACAATAGGTGTGAAATGAAAGTTGTCTAATACAATTAATAAACCACTAAGAAGAATTAAATCAAAACTTCTAATAGCTTCAACAGCTGCACGCATTCCATTGCCCATGTACACACTTAAAGCTCTATGTTTCAACGTCTTACTTCTTCTAAGACCCTACAAGG
Organism: Tanacetum coccineum; assembly: GCA_026074375.1. Classification (NCBI taxonomy): domain Eukaryota; kingdom Viridiplantae; phylum Streptophyta; class Magnoliopsida; order Asterales; family Asteraceae; genus Tanacetum; species Tanacetum coccineum. The sequence goes on along the minus strand of BQNB010001955.1, from coordinate 5,678 downwards.
TATTACTGATATGAGTACCACAACCCGTATCATATACCAAACTCTTATTAGGAAAAACATAGAGTTCTATAGTGAAGATACCTAAAGTACTAGCCATGCTAGCATTCTTCCTCTTCTTTAACTCAACTTGGTAGGATGGATAGTTTCTCCTCCAATGACCCACCTCCTTATAGTGTTGGCAGATAGAGTCCTTTGCCAGATTATCTCTCTTAGGCGGCGGTGGGATCTTGGGCTTGGGAGCATAAGCAAGCTTATTCTTTCTCTTGTCCTTACACTTTGCCCCTTGTGGTTTCCTTTTGTCCTTCTGGATCTTACCCTCCCGTATAGCTAACACAACGGGGGTTTTAGCCTTCTTTGGAATACCTTTCTCCTCGAGTTTTAGCATAACATGCAATTCAACTATCGTCTTCCCCATGCTATGCATGTTATAGTTCTGAACGAACTAATCATAGTCCTTGTTGAAAGAATTCAAAATAAGTCTCACACCAAGTTCATTTGGCATTGCATAGCCTAGACTCACACCAAGTTCACCAAGTTCATACCTTTCATACTTGGATTGCAATTGACTTATTTTTCGGGTAGAGTTTTGATAAAATGATGTTACCAAAATTTGTGTATAAGGAAGCATGCATACAACCTTAAGACACTAGTTTTTTAAAACATTTCCATTTTAGTTTTAAAAACTTTCTATAAATAGAAATCTCTACATTTTATAAATCACATGTCATTTATAAAATTAGGGTTGCCATGATTTACAGCATTTGTAAGTATAAGTGATCTTACTATGGATAAGGTTAATTCCCCATGGGAAATAATCAAACCCTAATAACGATTATCACATACTTAAAATATGTTAAAACGGTTTATGTAAAGTTTGTGTATTCTTGCGTTGTTCTGTCGCGGGTTCCCTTGTGGAAACCACTCGCGGGTTCCCTTGTGGAAACCACTAAACCCCTGCGTTATAGAATGTTTGCAAGAAAATTACAAAATTTACGTATATAGTTCATGATTTAGCAAAGTGTACATATCAATATATGATACAATAAGCATTTTAATCATGTACTTTTTAGGGGGGGGGGTTTCCCACCATTTTACATTTGAAAATCGTTTTTGCATATTTATTAAAAGAAAACAGCACAATATAATAAACATGCAAAACATATTTACCAATTTAATCATAATAAACAGAATCACATATGCAAATTGAAGAATGTATTCAACAAAAATCTTCCTTTTTGGCAATTAATTCAATTTAATTCACGTAAGATTCATGCATTACATTATATTCACTAACACCACACAACACACACATACACAAACACACTCCAACAATTATATATATATATTTTTATATTATATATATATATATATATTTATTTATATTATGTATATATATGTATGTTATGTATGTATATATATATATATATATATATTATTATATATATATATTTATTATATATAATATATTATATATATATATATTTATATTGTTTGTATTATATATATGTATGTATATATTGTATGTATGTATATATTTTATATGTATGTTGTATATATTATATTTATTATGTACTGTATATTTATATGTATGTATATTTATTATGTATTTAAATGTATATATATATGTATATATGTATATATATGTATATTTATGTTTATAGATGTACATGGTATACTGTACGTGTTCATGTATAATCATGTTAGTTTAATGTATACATGTACATGTACAAAAATACATATGTACGTGTAAATGTACATGTAGGCATGTCTCCTGTTACAGTACAGTAGAACATGTACATGTATATATATATATATATTTATAATTCACGTAAGATTCTCATGCATACATATATTCACACACACATACATAAACACACACACATACAAATATATATATATATATATATATATATATATATATATATAGAGGGTCGTTAACGTGGTATACACTCTTAAAGTAGACTACTATAGGCACAATTTTGGACCTTTGGATCGAGTTTGATAGATCAAGATGAAACATATATTGAAGAGTGGCTTATTTGTAATTAAATAGAATATAAATGGCTATTATGTACCAATTTCATTAAAGAAAATGCGAGGTTATATCAGATAATATAATTTACCATTTCAATAATTCACTAGATCAAAATATCATCTCCTGAAATGGTGCATATTTAAATTTTAATCACTATCCCTAAAATAATGCGTTTCCCATAAATCAATATTCCAAATTTTATCCCCAAATTGTATATAAATCTAGGGTTTAGATTCTGCACATAATATTAACAATTTAGGTGATTTTTCTTCAAAAGCTAGAACTGAAACACGGTGTTCTTCAGATATGTATACAGGTAAGTGACACATATGTGTTGATATTTTTGTAACTATTAAATGTACCAATTAAAGTGATATGCATTGTTGTTAATGTTGTTTTTTATATAGTACAACGTAGTGGCCGGTTGTATAACAAAAGGACAAGAAATCAGGAGAATGATCAGGTTGAAGTTATTGACTTAACGACTCCTGAATGGGATGATGCAGGAGAAGGTATTATGACTAAAGTTAGGGTTTTTGTCAATTGTTTGATACGTTACTAAAATTAGGTCTTTTTGTAACTAGTGGGATTAATTAAAATAATTAGGGCTTTTGTAAAAAGTGTGATAGATTATTAAATTAGTGATAATGTGAAAGTTGTGATACATTAATAAGATTAGGGTTGTTGCAATTTGTCTGATATCTTTATGAAATTAGGTATAATTAGTAGCTATAACTTTTACATTGCAGATTTAAAAGCTTAGACTTATTTGATATGTTATTTGATAGTTCATTGAATAGTCATTTTAAGCACATGTGTTGTATCATCCAAATTATTCTTTGTGTATACTAACATGTTTTAGAGTTTAATTGGTAGAGCGTTAAATTGTAATTATTTGTGAATAAAAGTTGGATGTGGTGATACAAATAAACTTTTGTGATACAAATAAGTGAAATAACTGTTGTGATACTGATGAACCAAATGTTGTGGCTAGCAGAAATAAACTTTTGTGATACAAATAAGTGAAATAACCGGATGTGTGAGATACTAGTTGTATCAAATCGTAATTGTTTAAATGTTATGGCTAGCTGAATTTCTTAATGATGAACCAAATGAACATGTTCATGGTGCACAAGAGACTTCGGAAAAGGATATGGATGTTGATTTTGATGCAAATAATGCAGCTGACATAAACGATACTTTAGACGAAATCGCAGGAGTACAAGTAGATAAAATGGAAAATCATAAAGGTAAGCAATTTGATATTTCATGATCAATATTTAGTTAGTAACGATTGTAATTCATTTGTATTTCATGTATCAGCTGCACGTAAAGCCCGTACGGATAAACTGGTGGCATTAGCTGATAAAAGAAAAAAATAAACAAGGAGAAAAAGGTAAATAATTTTTTTAATTATGGTCTAAAGCAAATTTTGTGCATCTTATTTATATACTGGGTAAGGAATGCAATTGATAAGTAAATCATGGATCAAATGGTCAAGGTGTGGTACGTAAGGGGAAATTGGCGGCGATAGTTAAAAAAACAAAAAAGGAAGAAGCTGAAAAAGGTAAATGGTGTTTTAATTCTGATCTTATTCATTGTTATTACTTTTAGCAAACAAGTTTTGTTATGTTTTATGTAACTATTGTTTACGGATTGTTGGAGCGGGTAAACGTGTGGCGGTTAACAGGAAAAAGGCGGTACTTTGTGAAAAAGGATATAGAAAAAAGGATGTTGTTGAAAATGGAAAGATGAGTGGTAAAACAAATTTATATTTAATATTTACTAAATGTAGCAATCAAGTGACGTGTTCCAAAATAGTTGAAATGTTAATGGCCTATTTTTGATTGTGTATTTACAGATAACAAAGAAATAGATGAATTGGATGCGTCAATAGATGATGACTTTGTGACTAATGTTGGTGCTAGACATGGACCGAGAATGGTTGAGGAAAAGGGAAAAGGAAGGAAAAAAATAGATGATGATACAATGCGATCTGTAAAAGGTAATTTAAATCTGATGTATATCCTCTGCAATTTACGTGTTATGGTATTTTCAAATTAATGTTCATGATGCGTTTTAGTATTGAGACCAATGATTTGATACATATATAAACAGTAAAATAAGTATGCCAAACACCCCTGTCATATGAACATTAGTTTAATTGATACTATTTAAAATTCATGTAGGTTTTAAAGGTAAAGGTAAATCAACGGATGATGATTGTGCTAATGTTAAACGCGCAAAGGTTTCTGAAGTTAAAAATAATATGGATAAGATAAATTTAAGAAATCCGTCGTGAATTTTGTTTAGGGTGATAACGCAACTGAAGCAAAGACAAAAACAAGACGTAAGAGGTATAGGATTTGGTGCTTTTCTTGAATTTAAAATCAAGGACGTTCCAAAACGATTAGCTTACTGGTTGTTGGAAAAGTTTAATGTAGACACGTGTTCGTTGAATGTAAATGGTAGGTCAATAATGATCACACCAGAGGTAGTTAGAAATCTGTTAGGTGTACTGATGAGTGAGGTGCATATAAATGCTCGTAATGAAACATATTTTAGGAACCCGCTGGCATGTCAATGGAAGGCACAATTTGGAAAGGATTTAAAGAGACAATATAATACTCATGTTGGGAATGAAATTGTGGAAAAAAGAAGTAGTGGGTGGATGTTTAAGATCAATTTTCTCGTGTTATTTTTTTCAACAGTTGGGGAGTTGAACTTTAATAATACCGTGAATCTAAAGTTTATACATTGCATAAATAGTGAAGATGATATACTTAAGTTGGACTGGTGCACATATATTATAGAGTGTTCGATAAAAACTAAGAGATCATGGAAGCGGAGTGGCTTTTACAATGTTCTTATAGTTCTTCTACTGGTATGATGCATGTTATAGTATTCAGCGTATATCTTATTTTGTTAATAAATACAGTTTTCCTTTTTGTGTAGGTAAAATTAATCGATAATTTGTATCACATGTTCTGTATGCTCATTCCGAGATACCTATCAAGATTTTTTCTTCAGATATGTTGAATAAGTTGGAAGCTGACGTGTACCCTACAGATGATGGTGGTGATACAGATGTTGGTGAAGAAGCCAAACTTGAGGGCAAGTCTTGATTATTTCAATCATATATCCTATGAATTATATATTGTTTGATAAAACGTAACTTACTGTTGAAATGTATATGATTGTGTAGTAAGTGATGAAGAACAAGTTTTGGAAGAAGACGACGTGGAGGAAGATTATTAAAGTGTGGGTATGCCAAAAGACTTAGAGGTACTGGTTTATATTTTAGTAATGTTCTGATATAACCAAATAACAGGATACATGTTCCCCTATTCAAAAGCAAGCAATTTGCAAGAGTGCTTTGACAATGATATGCTGATGTTATTGGCTTACTTATGTGCATAACCATTTTGACCTATTTGCTTTAGTACTGTGACCATGCTAAGCTGATACATTAATATTTTTTTTAGAATTTCACCTATTTGCATCACCAATTCCATAATGACAACCTGATACATTACCATTACTTTTAAAAACATAAGACTTATTCCAAACAACATATATTTATACCAGATATCTACCACACCAAACATGCTATATTTTATTGAACTTATTCCTAACAGATAAC
>BQNB010001954.1:10108-131075 GCA_026074375.1 Tanacetum coccineum | reverse complement strand
CGGGCTGCCGCCGCCATAAGGGAGCGTTTGGCTGTGAGACAGCCATGGGGTGCGATTGGGTTGTGTTTTCGTCGAATAAGGGTGCGTTTGGCTGTGAGACAGCCATGGGGTGCGGTTGGTTTGTGGATTAACACCACCAAGGGTGTGTTTGGTTTAGTAGAAAAATAACTAGGGTGCGTTTGGTGGATATAGAAATACATAGGGCGTGTTTGGGTGAGCGGGAGAAACGACATAAGGGTTTGGTTATTAACAATAAGGGCGCGTTTGGGGTCCGGGTCAGCAGCTGGGCTGCGTTTGGGTGCCAACGACCCACAAGGGTGCGTTTGGTTTACCACCGCCGCCACCGCATAGGGTGTGTTTGGCTGTGATAGCCACCCACCAAAAAGGTGGTTTGGTTTTGTTTGGTTTGGGTCGGGTTGGCTGCGGGGACAGCCGGGGACTGCCGGGTTGGCTGTCGAAATCAAAAGGGTTGTTTTGTTTGGTTCGTGTGTTAACACCGAATGGGTGTGTCGGGTTGGCTGCGGGACAGTCGGGGACAGCCGGGGGACAAGGGTGTCGGGTTTGGTTTCGTGGGTTAACAACCGACAAGGGTGCGTCGGGTTGTGGGTTATTAAACGCCGAGGGTGCGTTTGGTTTTGTAACACGGAAAAGGGGTTCGTTTGGTTTGATAATCAGACACAAAAAGGGTGCGTTTTGTTTTGCACCATAATTATTTCGATTATTTCGTTATATTATCAATTGGTTATATGTGATGAAAATCTAATGAAACTTGCGACGTCTAAGTATAATATGTTATTAATATTAAAACGGGATTGATATTAATGTATAAGCAATATTAAATGTATTTTAGATGAGTTTTGAGCTAAAAACGGACTTTGGCGCGTTTTTATAACGGATAATTGTGAGCAGAAAACGGAACATGAGATTCGGGATTCGAGACTTTGAAAAGTCAGACTTTGGTTTACAAAATATAACAAATTATATTTTGACGGACGTTTTGATATAAAACGGGACTTTTAACTCCCAATAACGAAGAAACTGGAGTGAAATCGGAATATACACTTTAGTAGAAAAATAGGTTATTTTTAATATATATTAAATCTGACAGGTTTATTAATTAAAGGATTTGAGCAATTTTGAGTCCGTTTCAGCCTTCCGGCGAAAAACGAAAGTTGTTCGTAATGACGTTTTACTTTGCCCCGAGGATTGTCAGTTTTAAAAATTAAGACATAGCGGGTCAAAACTGAAGGTCGGTTGATCTATTATTTCAATTAATTATATTTAAGACCACTGTTCGGTTCTAAAAACGGAAGGTCTAAAAATAGTAACTTTCGATAAATATTCGACATAAGCTATGATTAGACGGAAAATAGTATATATTCATATAATATACTAAGGGATAAGGTTTAAAGACGCGCAAGTGGATTTCTCATCACATGTATGTGTGTTGGTATGCATATAAAAATATGTATGGTTTCGTCGTCACGATGTACGCATCGTTAATCGTATTTAATACGTGTATTATAATCGAGCGACATAATTATAGGTCGTGGTCGAGATCGTTGCAGATTCGGTTGTGATTTATTTGGATTATTTGATCGTGGTCTTTGATCAAGGTGAGTTCATAACCTCGCTTTTCAATCTTTTGAATGTTTATAAACCCGCGAGGGGGATACATGCTTGTCTACAAACTCTTACACTTACTCGGTTACCTTATAACAATGTGATTGTTTTTAAAGGATATTGTGAGTTTATAGCCCCATGTCTTACTGGTTTTACATATATTTTTGGGGTGAGAACATGCTTGTTTACAAATGCATTTACATGGTTGTTTACCTGTTTGGTTTACATACTCATTTATATATCTCGCGAGGAGATACAATACTTGGTTTAATTTTTGAACGTAAACACATACTATACTTTTATGATTATGGATTAGCTTAAGTTGCATGAACTGTTAATTACTCGGAGGGTAAGCGCGAATGTTATAAGATAGATCTATTTGGGATTGACAATCCCCGTTCGGGTGATTAGCTATCACTCGGCAAACGAACGTTATAACATGTCGGAATACGATTGGTTGAGTCTTCAGGGCCAACAATTACATACACATGGATATTTTCATAAATGCCCGGGTGTCCTTGGAGGGGACACCTATGATGGGTACATATTATTTTCATTAATGCCCGGGTGTTCTTGGAGGGAACACCCACAATGAGAACATATTCTTTTATTACTGCCTGGGTGTTCTTGGAGGGAACACCTACGATGGGTACACTCTTACTGTGCCTTGAATAAGTGGGATACATACAAGTCTATGGTCGCAGTTTCATGAACTTAGGAGTAATTGTAATCATTGTTTTATTAATTCACATGGTATATTACTGTGCCCTTGAATAAAAGTGGCTATTACATACTGGAATAATTTTGGTGACATTAAACTTGGTCATGGCATTCTTTATAAATCTTTAGGATAAGATTGGTTACTTGTGGTGACTATTTAAATTGGTCATTGCATTCTTTATAAATCTTTGGGGATAAGATTTGGTTACTTTTGTGACAAAAAATGTGTCGTGCATTCTTTATTAAATTTTGGGGTTTTTACTAGGTACTGTGTTGACACAGTGGACAAATTACATTTCATTTGAAACTTACATTCATATTTAAACTAACTATATGAACCACCAACTTTTATGTTGGACGTTTTTAAGCATGTTTCTTCTCAGGTGATATAGTTACTTGGCTTTACTTGAAGTGCATTAGGTCTTTTACATTACAAGGTTTTTTTTTCTTGGTGAATGCAATTATGGGACAAAGTTTATATCTAATTCTCAAGGAAATCAATCAAGATTATTTTTTTCATAGACACATTTAGAGGTCGTTCTCTTGTATCTAGCGCTGTGTATTATGAAGTAAAGCCAAGAGCTAATCAAGAGAAGGATGCAAATGTCAACAATATTAACAATATTAATACTGTTAGTTCACCTGTTATTGCTGCTGGCATAGAAGATAATGCTGTTGATAAAATGTAGTCTATGGATGTGTTGATGATCCAAATATGCTAAATTTGGAAGAGATTGTCTATTAAGATGATAATGAAGATGTTAGTCCAGAGGCTGACATGACTAATTTGGATACACATATCCCTGTCAGTCCTATTCCAACTACCAGAATTCACAAGGATCATCCAGTTGAACAAATCATTGGAGATATACAATCAACACCTCAAACAAGAAGAATGACAAAGAGTGTGACTGACCATGGTATGTTTAGCTAAGTACAACAGAGAATCAACTACAAAGACTTTTAGAATTGTGTATTTGCTTGTTTTCTATCACAAGTAGAACCCAAAAAGGTGATTTAAGCTTTAACAGATCCAAGCTGGATAGAAGCAATGCAGGATGAACTTATATAGTTTAAATTACAGAAGGTTTAGAATTTGGTTGATTTACCATATGGCAAGAGAGCCATTTGAACAAAATGAGTCAACAGAAACAAGAAAGATGAGAGAGGTATTGTGATCAAAAACAAGGCAAGGTTGGTTGCACAGGGTTACACTCAAGAAGAGGGAATAGATTATGATGAGGTTTTTGCTCTAGTTGCTAGGATTGAAGTAATTAGGCTGTTCTTAGCCTATGCCTTATTCAAAGACTTTGTTGTGTACCAGATGGATGTGAAGAGTGCATTTCTGTATGGCAAGATTGAAGAGGAAGTTTATGTCTGTCAACCTCCAGGGTTTGAAGATCCAGAGTTCCCTAACAGAGTTTATAAGGTAGAAAAAGCATTATATGGTCTACATCAAGCTCCTAGAGCTTGGTATGAGACTTTATCTACCTATTTATTGGACAATGGATTTTAGAGAGGTCAGATAGATAAGACATTGTTCATTGAAAGAGTCAAAGGTGATATTCTACTAGTTCAAGTATATGTTGATGATATCATTTTTGGGTTTACAAGGAAGGAGATGTGTACTGAGTTTGAGAAGATGAGGCATAAGAAGTTCCAGAAGAGTTTTATGGGAGAGCTCACATTCTTCTTAGGACTGTAAGTGTCACAGAAAGATGATGGGATTTTCATCAGTCAAGACAAGTATGTGGATGAAATTTTGAAGAAGTTTGGTTTTTCAACTATGAGGATAGCAAGTACACCTATGGAGACTTCAAAGCCATTGCTCAAGGATGCAGAAGCTGAAGATGTTAATGTTCACTTATATAGATCAATGATTGGATCATTGATGTATTTAACATCTTCTAGGCCTGATATAATGTTTGCTGTATGTGCTTGTGCAAGATTTCAAGTCACACATAAAGTTTCACATCTTCATGCTGTGAAAAGAATCCTTAGATATTTGAAAGGTCTACATAAATTGGGACTTTGGTATCCTAAGGACTCACCATTTGACTTGGAAGCCTATACTGACAGTGACTATGCTGGTGCGAGTTTAGACAGGAAATCCACAATAGAAGGTTGTCAATTTCTTGGGAGTAGATTGATTTCATGGCAATGTAAGAACGCAATGTAGTTTCCAAAAAAAAAAACTCTACTTACTAAAGCAGTGTTATGTAGTGCATCTAGTTGCTCGTGGACATGTGTTTGATCCAAAATCAAATGCGAGTTATGGATAAATTTCATGAATACCAGATTTTATTGACAATGAAAGCCACACTCTGCATATTAAGAATACCGTGTTTCACTCAAAGACTAAGCACCATTGAGATTTAGACATCACTTCATTAGGGATTATTTATAAGAAGGTTAAATTCAAGTGATCAAGATTCACACTGATCATAATGTTACAGACTTACTCATAAAGGCATTTGATGTTAGTCGTTTTTAATTTTTAACCGCCAGCATTGGAATGCTTAATCTCTGAAGTGTTGTTTGGATAGATTGATGATTGGAATAGGTTAGAAATACTATTTGGATAAAATTGGGGTTTATACTGGTAACTAAAAAGTTAGTGCTGTCAGGCAAAAAGTTAATGCTGCCAGGCAAAAAGTTAGTGCTGCCAGGCAAAAAGTTAGTACTGCTGGCCTAAGTTAGTACTAATAGGCAAAAATTAGTGCTGCCAAGCTACTTACTACTGCTAATTTACTGTTGAAATTACAACTGCTGAGGGTATTTTTGGTTTATAAAAGGGATTCTTCGCTCATAGGTTTCCTATATTACCTATTTAAGCGTATTCGATCACATCAACAATTCTTCTTAATCATTTAAATACTCTGAATCACAAACCCAAACTCAGTTTCATCACCGACTTCAACAACTATCATTCATGGAGGCTCTAAAATTTGTTGATTCACATAACATGGTTTCCTACTTGGAAAAGTCACCAGGGAATGCTAATTTTGATGAGATAGTGGACTTTTTGAATGCTAACCCAATACGATATGCTTTAACTGTAAGTCCTACTATTTATGTGTCCTATATTGAGCAGTTTTGGTCTATTGCAAAGATCAAAACAGTTAATAATGAAAGACAAATACATGCCAAAGTTGTTGGCAAGACTATAGTAATATTAGAATCATCTGTGAGGAGAGATCTTCAATTTAATGACGAGGATGGTATTGCTTGTCTCACAAATACTAAAATTTTATCTTTCTGATAGACTTACTTTTTATAAATCTTATTTTTCCCCTCAATGGAAGTATCTTATACATACCATCTTGCAATGTTTAAGTTCAAAATCAACTGCTTGGAATGAATTTGGTACAAATATTGCATCTGCAGTTATATGTTTGGCTAAGAATCTAAAATTTAATTTTTCTAAATTGATTTTTGATGGTATGTTGAGAAACTTGGATCCAAATTCTAAAAAGTTATTAATGTATCCAAGGTTTTTACAACTATTTTTAAACAATCAAATTGAAAATCTTAAAGCAATTTTTAATGATAAATAAGTTACACCTTCTCATACTAAAAAGGTTTTTGCAAACATGAGAAAGGAAGGAAAAGGTTTTCCAGGAACTATAACCCCTTTGTTTCCTTCTATGCTAACATCATAAGCAGTGGAGGGTAAAGGTTCAGGACAACCTTCTAAATCCCAACACACACCTACTACTGCTTCACCATCTCATGATAGACCAATCCCTACTGTTGCATCATCATCACATCCTAAAAAGACCAAAAAACATAGGAAAACCAAAAGAAAGGCCATTGAGATATCTCAGTCTAGTGGACCTACTACCCTTGTAGCAGATGAAACTATCCATGAGGAGAAGAGAGACAGAATAGAAAGGGCTGCCACTACTGCTTCTAGCTTAGAAGCAGAGCAAGACAGTGGTAACATAATTAGGACCTAATACATGACAACACTAATGAGCCTATTCCTCAAGGAACTAGTTCAAGTAGTGGTCCTAGGCGCCAAAATACCATATTGGGGGACAGACCTGCTCAAACTAAGTTTGAGAGGTTGTCTAAACAGTTAATTGAACCACCTCTCTCAAGAGTAACACATTTGGAAGTGGGGAGGACAATATGAAACTAAATGAATTGATGGAAATTTATACAAAATTATCTGAAAGGGTTCTTGACTTGGAGAAAATAAAGGATGCTCAAGCCTTGGATATTAAAAATTTGAAGACAAGAGTTAAGAAGTTAGAAAGGAAGAAAAAGTCAAGAACTCCACAACTCAAGAGGAGATTATTCAAAGTCAGAATAGAGTCTTCTGTTGAAAAGAGTTTGGGTGATCAGGAGGATGCATCCAACCAGGGGAGGAATATAGCTGATTTTGACCAAGATGAAGGGATTTCATTTGATCAAGAGGATGCAGAGACTCAGGGGAGGTATGGTCATGATGTTACTACTGCTAAACCTATTACTACTACCAGTGCACCAATTACTACTGTTGGTGTATCTGTTAGTACTGCTGAACCAAGTACTCCTCTAACAACAACAACAACTCTTATTGAAGATGAAGTTCTAATAATTGCTCTAACCCTTATGAAAATGAGAAGTGAGATATCAAAAGAGAAATCAAAAGAAAAATCAAAGGAAAAAGGAGTAGCTAGTGAAACTACTACAAGACCAACAAAAGGAGTAATTATGAAAGAAGCCAGTGAGACTGCATCAAGACCAATAGTACTACCTCAACAACAACTTGATCCAAAAGATATGGGAAAAGGTATTATGAAAGGGCCTAAGAAACCAGTGAAAGTGAAAGGCAAAGATCAAATTGCATTTGATGAGGGAGTTGCCAGAAGATTGGAAGCTCAGATGCAAGCTGAACTTGAAGAAGAAGAAAGGGTTGCAAGACAAAGAGAAGAAGAGGCTAACTTAATTTCATGGGATAATACTCAAGCTATGATGGAGGCAAATTATGAGTTAGATCAGAGACTACAAGCAGAAGAACAGGGAGAGTTAACCATTGAAAAAAGATCAAAACTGTTTGTAGAGCTCATGAACAAAAGGAAGAAGCACTTTGCAAAGCTTAGAGCTGAAGAGATCAGAAGAAAACCACCAACCAAAGCTCAAATGAGGAATCAAATATGTACTTACTTGAGAAATATGGCTAATTACAAGCATAGTCAGTTGAAGAACAAAATATTTGAAGAAATTCAGACATTATTTGACAATACTATGAAGTGGATAGATTCATTTGTTCCTATGGATTCAGAGGTGGTAGAAGGAAGTAAAAGCCAGGCAGAAGGAAGTAAGAAGAGAACAAGAAAAGAACTTGTAGGTTCCTATATTTTCACACAAACATGAACTAGAGAGAGAAAGCTAGAGAGAGAGAGATGGATGGGAGAAAACACACTAAAGAGTGTGTGTAAAATGAATTCTTCTAACACCCTCTCCATGTGTGGAGAGGGTTTAAATATGTCTTACAAAATGCCCATAAAACGGGCTATAGTGTAGGCTTACAGTGGGTAAAGACCCGGCCCAACACCATAAATCATACGAATACTAATAAAACTATGAGCTACGCTAAACATGAAAATACACGGGGTGACCGAATCTTTTTCTTAAACCTAACAATCTCCCCCTAAGGGAGGTCACCCCAGAAATTATAATTTGAATCTTAGCATTCTATGAGTTGATCTTTGACTCTGGCTCGTAGTCTTTGATTCTTCAAGTACAGTCATTGTACGACAAGTAGTGATCTTTGAGCATAGTTCCTTTGACTTGTCTTTGATAGTGATCATTGAGCATTCTTTGAGATCATCAGCCACAGTAAATCTCTTAATCATCCTTGTTGTGAAGTATTGCCTCCATGTGATGTAGTGACCTTCGGACCGGCATGCCTACACCTTTCTGGATCATGATAGCAAAGATCAGAGTTGTAGAAGCTGTGTTGTAGGTCTTTCAGCTATCATGATGGCTTAGATTAGGAATATGAAGTATGAGCATGGGGTTGTGATTTAACATGTCTCTGGCCAGCAGCTGCAACCGTCAGGATTCCTGCAAGTATATGTTAGTAATAAACAAACGAAAGTATCTTTGTTCACTTTCGCTGAATAAGGTTGCAAGAACCACGGTTCCCCGTTTGTCAGTATAAATACTGCCTGTGATCAGGTAAAATTCCGAAGAATCTCCTTGACAGGGTTTCGTAGCTGCGCTAGCCGTTCTTAAACCAGAGCATCTCAAAGTAGACAAAGCACGGAATGAGTGAACCAGTGAATTAAAACCCACTGATTAAACAAGAAATTGATTTGAAAATCAGTCGCGTGTCACTTAGAAAAGAGTTTTTGTGACACATCGAAGGTTTTATAACATAAAATCAAATTTCATCAGAAAAACTTTTGTTTTGAAGGATATACCCAGTCAATGTGCTCGAAAATCAGTTGTTGAGCACATCAAAAGGTTTTTCAAAAACTACTCATCAATTCATATACCTGATCAAGTTTGATTCACTCGGAATCGCCCCATCGTTGCTTTCTAGTTGTCACAGATTTGATCCTTAAGAGGATCTCACAAGTTACCTACCAAGAGCTTGTTTGATGTTGGCTCTAGAAGGATTTCCATCTTCATTATGAGTACTTTCGTATCACTCGGATGTTCTGGCAATACCACGAGGATAATGCATAGGACTCTTAAGATCTTTACTTGTTATCACATTGTGTGATGAGCAAGCATAGTTTGTATTAGTGTCCTAACGAGATTTATGGATGATCTCATGGCTCTAGACTCAATAGTGCATTTTTGGTTTTTAGTAGTCGGAGGCTGGAGCAGACTGCCACCTTTTCAATATCATCTAACTCGGAGTGAGAGAGACGATAGAAATGTATTTATTTATCTCTATTAGAAATTAAACAAGAATAACTTTGAGGGATCTTGAGTGGCTTAGGGAAGGTTGTGCAGCGTATTACAGGGTCCATGATACTTGTCCTTCAATCCAGCAATCAACCATGTGAATTCTACAACATATGTATTGACCCGGTTTTTCTGCCATAATGTTTAAGGAGGTGCTGCTTCTTTTCACCATTATCGTACATTTCCTTTTCATTCTTTAACCACTTCAAATGCTTACCGAGAGACTTTGCATTACTAGTACCTTGTTGGGTATGTCCCAGACTAGCGCCATCCAGTCCTCACTATTCCCTTATTACTCACATTACTCCTTTTGTAATCCATACCTAAGGACTTCTACACTAATTAATGAGGATTGTCCCTGGGTAGATCCCTCCTAACTGGTGGATCCTGGGGAACTAGTACAAACCATAACCATTCATTATAACTCCGATAAAGAATATACAAGGTCGATCTTTTTGAACTAATTTCTCTTTGCATAAAGCCATTTGCAAATCCAATTAAGGGGTACAGCGATATAAACATCAAAGCATTATTACCTCCGATGTTTTGATTCATGAAAACTTCTCCCCCTCAACATGTGTGCGTCGATACTCCGAGATTGTTTGGACATGGAGGGAGGAGTACCTGCTTAGAGTCTATAATCAGCTACTTTTATCAGCATTTAATATTTAAATCACATACTCTCCCCTATCAAAAAATTTTAAACCCATTAATTTAGTAACTCAATTGATTTAAATATGTTAGAAAATTTAGGAGAAAATGTGGTCTGATTAAATACAAGCCGATATTGGAACCTATATATGCTCCCCCTCAATTAATGAGGGATATTGGAACCTATATATGCTCCCCCTCAATTTAAATATGTTAGTCAATTAAGTCCCGGATGTCTGAATTTCTCCTTATATGATAATGACTATCTAAAGGAATCATCATACTTATCATACCGATGTGTACCTCTTTTGTCAACAAATTCTACTCCTTCTAAAATAAGCTTAGTGATTAACTGATTGGGGAAATGTTAATCGAATCAGAAACATATCTTTAACTTCAAAGTTTCTAAAACTACATAATTATTTCCAAACAAACCTAAGCATTTTTAAATCTATGAGGTGTTGGCAATATTGATCGAATGTAGTTTTAAGCCTAAGCCACTAATCTTGAAATTATACTTAAGCCTCTAAAGTTAATAACTTATGACAAATGAAGCCCTTGGAGTTAAAACTCCCCCTCAAATTATTATCCGTTAAGTTAAAACTTTTTCCATATAATTACCGTGACATGTTGAAGATAATTTGAAAACACTTTCTCCCCCTCGAACAAAGACCCGTATTCTATTTAAAGATCTATTTTATTTATTTGAGTGGTCGAAATTTCTTGAAAATCTGTTTGTAGTGTCGAAAATTGATTCTGATTTGATTAGAACACTTTTCAAATGGTTAACCTGAACATGATTTATGAAATCAATATTTTTGAGAAAAATATCGTCCGGGTTATAAAACTTATACCAATGGCAATCTAGGTCCTTTCTGATGCAAGTTAAAAGAAGCGACTTCCTAATTGTCATATGTTTCATTCTAAGTCCTAAAGGTTGAAACACATAACATCTAAAGACTAAATGAGTTAAAGTTAATTAACTCCCCTTTAAATCATGATCAGTTATTGTCAAACCTTTTCTGTTTACTCCTTGATTATTCAGAAATATCGTTTTGAAAGAATTATTAGCACATTTCCCCCCTTAAATAATGTCCCGTTTTCTATTTAAAGAGCTGTAGACACTGTTTGAGTAATAGGTAATTCTTTTAAAATCTTTTTCTGATGAGAGACTTAGATGACTGATTTAGTTTTGAAAGACAACACCATTTCCACCATGGTTAACACAAATAAATTTCAAAAGAATCATAGACGGAAAATTATTTGGATAAATAGAAGACTTCTCTTCTTGATCAAGAAATAATGCACTGAGGCTTACATTAAGTCGGAGTTGCATGGATATAAAGTAATCCATGCACGAGAGAACTTAATCACCCGTTGTTAGGAACAACCGTCTTTTTGGCGACGTGCTTTCCTCATTTTGAAAACCGGGTTGCATATCAGAAATAATAGCAAGCCATTTTTGACATGTTTTGAAAAACATTTGAAACATCTGTTTGAACTTTATTTACAGCACCGTGTCATTATTGAATGACATTTCTAATGCCGTAAATATTATCGATGCCAAAAGACATGTCATGAAAAATATATTTTTGGTATTTTCTGATTTTATATTTTTGTATTTTGTTTTTGAAAAGTTTTATAAAAAAATGAAAATCTTTTTGTGTTTTTCTGGTTTTATATATTTACATATGATACATGAAGAGATACCACCATAACTCTTCAGTTTCGTCCGCCAGCTTTTTCATCGTTTCCGGAGACATGCTTTGCATTCCAACCTTTTTCATGAGAAATTCAAGTTTTTCTTGTCCTAAGGTTTGGAGAAGATATCTGCAAGCTGAAATTCTGTACCGACGAAGTAAAGCTCAACCACTCCATTTTCCTTTTGCTCCTTGATTTGCCTTGTTTTTCAGAACACCTCCCAGTTCATCTAATTTCACCTTATAAATCCACTTCAAGGTAAAAATCATCACTTGATCTGGATGAGGTACTAGCTACCAAATCTCCAAATGTTCAAACTCATGGAGCTCTTCATGGTATCAATCCAACAGGATTCAGTTAATGCATCTTTATAACTTTTGTGTTCACTTGAACAAAGGAGAGCATCATAGTAGCAGAACAGGGCTTTAGTTTGTAGTAGGAGTCTTGTGGATACCAGTCTGGAAGGATCACCAATAATCTTATCAAGCGATCCTTGGTCTATTTTTCGATGTGTTCTAGTGGTTGATTTACTGAATGCACATAGGTTGGGATAACAATTCGGGAAGAGGATTCTTCCGAACTAGGTTCTGGAATTGGAAGACCAAATTACAGATCATTATCCATGTGTGCAACTTCAATACCATGATCATCTTCTTCAACACTAGTAGGAATAACATGAAATTGTTCTTCTTGAGTGGTTTGTGAGGTACTTGTAGAAGGTGTATCTTGATAAATTCTCGTTGATAAAGGTGTAATGGTTGAAACAACAGGTTCTTGAACAATAGCAACAAGAACATGTTGAATAACACTTGGTGAAGGATTAAAGTACTCATCAAACATAGGGCAAAATAACGAATCCCAGTCATTCTTTGTTGGTGAAGCATTAGGTGTTGGAGAAGGAGGTTGTGGTACGAGTCCTGAACTGATTGTTCTAGGAGTCAAAAGTTAAGGACCAGGTCCTGAACTGATGTGTGCAGGAGCTGTATGACCATTTTTCAAACATCAATCAACATGTAGTTAATTAACACTTCTCCCCCTTAAAAATTGCATATTAGGTTGCCATTTTTGATTGAACAAGTGAATAACAATACAATCTAAGGTACGTTGATCCACTTGATAACAGAACGAGCATAGAAAAAGCATGAATCATGTTGATAAGAATGGTCAAACACAAGAAGATTTATCTTCTTCCGAAGATAAAGCGTACTGAAGCGTACGCCTTTCTTTTCTTTGAGCAGCGGGGCCTGAAGTGTTGTCTGCAGACGCCATATGTTGTTGAAGAGCCAGACCTGAACTGATGTGAACAGACGTCATAAAACTTTGAAGAACAAGGCTTGAACCATTTTGTTCAAACATCATTTTTGCGTTGAAGAGTAAGGCCTGAACTAATGTGAATAAACGTCATTTTGTCGTTAAAGAGAGAGGCCTGAACTGATGTGAACAGACGTCATTGTTCATGTTCATCAGATTTGAATTCCTTGAAGCCCTGGTTTATGAGATATCAATCTTTTTGGCAACCAGACTCTGATTCTTTCCTTATTAGGATTGAAAGATGTACCTGCACTTAGGTTAAGAGTACTTGCACTGACATTAAGAGCTTGATTGCATTCATATGGGTTAGTGATATCTTCATTTGAACCATTTGGGGGTTCACTGTCAACCTTAGTTGTGCTATCGATGAACATCTTTCCAGTAGGTGTCCACCTAAGACCAACAAGCTTGAAAATTCTACCCGTCGGTATCCACCTAAGTCAAGATCTAGGGGTGTTTGGTTTCTTATGCACAGCGGAAGACTTGTTGAGAGAAAACATTTGTCCTATAGCCATCTGCCTACTAGGTTTTTGAGTCTGACTCTTTGGTTCTATGGGTTTGTTGTTGTTTCTAGTCTTAGGGGATTGAACCTTAGCACGAGAATTCACCTCTTTCAGGAATTTTGTTATACAATTATCATGATTTGCATTAAAGACACATTTATGACACGTTGAGCAAACAAAGTGTTTGGAGTCAGAAAAAGAGCTAGAATTCCTAGAGTGATCTACTAGCGACACACCATTTGACATTCCACAACTACTCTTAGATACAGGCAAACTCCTAGATATTTGATTGTTGCTCCTAGGATTTGGTTTGCTACCATTAGTAGTGTTTTGTAGACTAGTAGTATGCATCACACTAGGTTTTGAATTCCTATTTCTTTCTTGTGTCTTTTTCCTAGCTTCCTCTAGATAGTGATTATGAGCCATATCATTTGAACCATACGGTTCTTCTTGACTATTCCTAGATGAGCCAGGTGCAATCACGTGATGAGGTTTTGCAAGCACATATTCTCGAACTTTAGGCAAGTAATGAGGAGTGACTGGTTTTGACAAAACGTTATTCACATCAACTTGGGAGGCAAACCGTGGTTTTGAAAAGTTAGGTCGTTCAGATTTAAACGCATTCGGTTGTCTAACAACTGATTGGTTTCTGGGTGGTTGTAAAACCGGTTTCCCCAAGATTGATGGTTTTGCAAACTTAGTATCCACGCTATTTCCTTTTAACTTTCTTAATTCTTTTTCAATGGTTTTAAAAAATTTTTGTTGTGTTGTGTGTGTGTGTTGTTGGTGTGTGTGGGGGGTTTTTTTGAGGTTTCTACTATGCCACAAAAACCTTTTCCTGAATCTGAGCTTTTAAATTAGCATTTTTAACATCTTACAATTTACTTGAGCAAATCATGAGTCATTATGATCTTTCGACTAATTCGCGTGTTCTTTTGATAAATCATAAAGTTCTTTGATAAGCAGTTTTAATGCTCATATTGTCTTTATTTAACTACTCATTCTCTGCAAGTATTAGGCCACACTAACTTGCTATTCAATGTTTATTAGTTTCAAGCACAATTCATGTTTTAAACCATGGCTTCAATAATCTTCCTTCACCACTTTTAATTTGATTCCTTCAAGTTACAAAAATAGTATGTTTTGGGCCTAAAGCATGAGCTTCAAATCATTTATCTCAACAAATTCGCAAAACCAGAACATCTTGTTTTTACATGGTTTGTTACTTGAAAACTTTCTTCTTTTGTTGCATTGAAATTTCTATGTAAATACAATTTCTTACAAGTTGTAAAAATCTGTTTGAAAGTTCATGTAAACTTCTTTTCAATCACCATATCATTCGTTTTTAAGAAACTCACCATAAGCAAAGGTCTTTTTTACTTTGAAATGTTAGCAATCTGGTCAATCTCTCCTCCCCTATGACACATATTTGTTGAATCAGAGTGGTTTTCTATCAACCTTTTTCCACAATAGGTGTCATACCTTGTTCAGATTGATCAGTATGCTGTTGTTCATTAGTAAGCGGACATATGTGGAGGATTCCAATGTACCTCACAGATGCACGTGGCATTTACTGGTCTGATATTTGCATCCACAACATGTGTGATATAAGTCCTTGAACTGCTGCTTTGTATATCATGCATATCGCTTGTCTCGCTACTTCATTAATAATCGCCGACCCAACATCCAATGCTTTAACGTCTGAGTTCAAATTAGCTTCTAATGTTGTACTCTCAGTGACCAAACTCTTGTGTTGTTGTAACTGAGTTTTATTCACTGATTTGCTGAGTGCATTATGGTTTTCTGACTCTATCCAACTGCTTTTCAAGACATTAAACTATCATCTACTGCTTGAATTGGATTTATCTAAACATCTTATGACTGTAGCTGTAATCTACCGTATGTAATTCCAGCTCTATGAATGACCGCTTCAAGTGTATCCAGGTTCTCAAGTAAATCACGTCTGTAAGTATCAGGTTCGCAGAGCGTGTATTCTTTGAAATCTTTTTGCCAACATTGATTTAGATGTTCCAATGAATTTACCCTTTTTGAGGCAAAAAATTCCTTAAATAGTGTTTGGAGTGCATCAAGACAAGTCCTTGGATTAACCTCAAGAAGATTCTCTCTTTCAAGTTGTAGCCTTAACTGATCCAGATTATGGAACATCTTCAATCTGAAAGTCTGATGCTCTTCACCGAAGAATGAGTGAAATGCCGGTTTAAATGCATCAACAACATGAGATGAACTATTGAGATAGAGATCAAGAAGATATGTCTCGAGCTGTTCAAACCATGATATGCAATGGGAGTGCCTTTGTTTTACGAGACGTTGCGTCAGTTGCAGCTCTCTCTCTTTTGAATTTGAATTTGAAGATTCCATTGAAATTAGATGTGTGAAATTAAATTAAGGATCTTAAGTAGATTAAGTGATTGATGATGTGGTTATGATGAATCAATTAACGTTCACGGGATTTTACAAATCTATGACTTAAACCGATAAAAGAATAATCTTTTACGGGATTTTACTAAATCAAGAAGAAGCCATGAAATAATGATTAATTATTGTTGGTGAATTCGTTGTCGTATTTAAAGTATTGGAACTTTTGTTAACGACTTGTTGAGTTAAAAGGACTAACGGCGAAAATAATTAAAATTAAAGGGCTAAGTAAAGTAAAAATAAACTAACTAAGAAAAATTTGAAAATAAATAACTAAAAGTAAAAAGAGTTTGAAAAAGGAAGGTGAAAATTAAAGATGTATTAACCTAAAGG
Source organism: Tanacetum coccineum (assembly GCA_026074375.1). Taxonomy (NCBI): domain Eukaryota; kingdom Viridiplantae; phylum Streptophyta; class Magnoliopsida; order Asterales; family Asteraceae; genus Tanacetum; species Tanacetum coccineum. Next base: position 114,888 of record BQNB010001954.1, on the reverse strand, counting down.
CTAATATTTAAAAGAATTTAAAGTAAAAGGTTAAATTTAAAAATGTTTTAAAGACTAAGGGGTAATAATAAAAGGTGTTAACTCCAGGGTCTAATAGTAAAAGTATTTTGAAACTAAACGTTAAGAAAGAAAACTGTTGAAAAGTCAAGGGGGTGAATTTGTAAATTTCAAATTATATTAATAAAATCCAACGTGTTCCTACCATTTTTCATTTCATCTTCGTTTGAAATTGCTTAAAAATGAAACAAATGAAAATCTTGTCTCGCGGAGTTATACGGTTATCGTCGGTGAAAACCGAATATACCACAATGATCGAAACAAGTTCACGATCACGATGGTATAAGTTAGAAGTCCCGTGGATAACCAAACGACAAGTCGAAATCTGTCAACTAGCTACCGTAATTCGCTGTGAAAATTGGGAACCACACGACAAGTCGCTATCGGTACTTGCTTTTGTTCCTTTGCTAACAAACGATTACCAAACAAAAACAAGGACAATTCTTGTCACTTCTCTTCTTAAACCGCTACTTGTTTATAAGCACACAAAATAAGTATGAACACAAGTCGCAAAGGTTTTTGACAAACCGCAATGCTTTGAAAATTTTGGCAGAGTTTCGTTTAGTTTTATTGCATTTAGGGTCTTCAATCGCTTGACAAAATGCAAGTTCTTTGTAGTAGACAAAACGCAACTAGCTTCCAAGGCAAAATGCAGTCTTCTTTAGTCAAAACGCAATGTTCCTGCACTCAAAACGCAAGCTATTTGGGGGGACCAACTGACAAAACGCAGAGTACTTGTTGCTAAAAATGGTTACACGACAAAAACGCAGGTCCACTTTGTGTTTGTTTCTTGGCAAAACGCAATGAAGCATTGTACCTGATGAGCTATGAACAACCGTGATGAGCTAAGAAGAACATGTGCCATAAAAGGTTTTATAAATAAGGGAAAGAAAAAAGTAATGTATTTGATGAAGTAAACAAATTTTTTGAAAGTCCACTATCACTCAACTATAATAATAGCCCATTACCGTTGATTTATGAATGGGTTAAAATCTGAATATGAGATCCAAAAAAAGAGAAAAGGAAAAAAGAGAAAAAAATCTGTTTAAATCAAAGGACACAAGATACATTTAAATCGTGTTTCCTTTTTTCCTTACACACCGTTTGACATAAATGAGCAAGAAGCATTGTGGATCATTATTGGATATAAGGAAACAAAAATCACTTTCACACTTTGAAACACATCAAATTCCTAAACAATTTATGTTTAATTAAACCGTGAACAATTGTCGTGTAGAACAAGTATTAGTCAAATGAAGCCCAAAATCATTTGACAACAAAGCCTATTTAAACACGCATAGTTTTTTTATAAGAAAAAAAGCTTTTTATGTAGGCAATCAACAAGATTAGCCGTATACAGTAAGCTCTCTAAAAGCTCGAACAAGCTCAAAACTAAACCACAAAACAAAATCACTCAACCCACCCCATTGCTCTTGATACCAATTGTAGGTTCCTATATTTTCACATAAACATGAACTAGAGAGAGAAAGCTAGAGAGAGAGAGATGGATGGGAGAAAACATACTAAAAAGTGTGTGTAAAATCGATTCTTCCAACACCCTCTCCATGTGTGGAGAGGGTTTAAATATGTCTTACAAAATGCCCATAAAACAGGCTATGGTGTGGGCTTACAGTGGGTAAAGACCCGGCCCAACACCATAAATCATACGAATACTAATAAAACTACGAGCTACGCTAAACATGAAAATACACGGGGTGACCGAATCTTTTTCTTAAACCTAACAGAACTTGATGAATAAAGTGTCAAGAGACAAAAGCTAAAGGATGATGCAGAAAAGGCAGAACTTAAACTTTGTTTAGAGATAGTTCTAAAAGACGATGAAGCCGCCAATGTTGAATCATTAGTTACAAAATATCCAATAGTTGACTGGAAGACAAACATTCTAGCAGAGGACAAGATGTATTATGAGATCATCAGGGCTGAAGGAAGTACTTAATATTATAAGATATTCAGTGCAATGCTTGATGATTTTGACAAACAAGATGTGTTAGATCTATACAGTTTAGTGAAGGAAAGATTTAAGACAACAAGCCCAGAAGGATATGAAAAATTGATTTAGGGAGATCTTATTACTTTATTTGAACCAAGTGAGGAAGATGAAATCTGGAAAGCTCAATAGGACTACACATTGATAAGCTGGAGGTTATTTGATTCATGTGGAATTCATTTATTATTGATGGATACAGGAATTGCTATTTAAATGCTGGTAGAAAAGAAATATCCTCTTACACAAGAAATGCTTTCAAGAATGTTAAGCAAGAGGATGGAAGTTGATCATGAATGTGAAATGGATTATGAGCTTATCAGATTTATCTGGTCACAGTACAAAAAGTAAAGAGATGTTTGGATACATCCTCCTGATGAAGACAAAGCTTTTAATAAAGAAACTAGAAGATTTAGATGGTGAACATTAATTTTAGGGAAAGATTGTTGGGATTAAAAGACATCTTAGTACTGTTGAAGTTAGTGTTGCTAGTTATGGAAGTTACTACTACTGGTGAAGACTGCAGGAAATATTCTAAGTCATTACTACTTCTAGTTGTAAAGTTACTACTGCTAGTATTAGTTACTACTACTAGAAGAGTTGACATCATCTCATTCTACACAATCATTTAGAGTCTCAAAGTTTGGTATAAACCTAACACTATTAAGAGTGTTTATTTTATATTGAGGCTAAAAGTTTGGTAAACTGTTTTGCTATTCATATTATTCATTACTATTTTATTGCTTATTCTTCTTAGTATCATAGACTAGATTCCTCATAGTCTTTGATATATATAATCAAAGTTTCTACTATAGTTGTCTTGGATTTATTCAATACAACTAAGCCTTTTACAAGCTAAGCAAGATCTATTCAAGTGGGATCAACAGAGGAATATGACACTAATTGAGGCTGCTAGAACTATGCTAGCTGATTCTAAGTTGCTAGCTACTTTTTGGGTAGAAGCAATTAATACTGCTTGCTATGTGCAAAATAGAGTGTTAGTAATTAAGCTTCATAACAAGACCCCATATGAACTTTTTCATGGTAGAACACCAAATTTAAGTTTTATGAGACCATTTGGGTGTCCTGTAACCATTCTCAATACCATAGATCACTTAGGCAAATTTAATGGTAAGGCTGATGAAGGTTTCTTTGTTGGATACTCTTTGAATAGTAAAGCCTTTAGAGTATTTAATAGTAGAACAAGAATAGTGGAAGAAAACTTGCATATTAGGTTTAGTGAGAATATACCTAATGTTGTAGGTAGTGGACCAGATTGGCTATTTGATATTAATGCACTAACAAGAACAATGAATTATGAGTCAATTGTTGCAGGTACACAATCTAATGGTTTTGCAGGTACAAAATCAAGTAATAATGTAGATCAAGCTAGAAAGGAGACATAACCTGTCAAAAATTACATTTTGCTACCATTATGGACTGCTGATTCACCATATTCCTAAGATCCAAAGAGTTCTCATAATGATGGATCAAAACCTTCAAGTAATGATGGAAATAAGGTTGATGAAGATCCAAGAAAAGAAAGTGAATGTAATGATCAAGAGAAGGAAGATCATGTTAACAACACTAACAATGTTAATGCTACTAGCATAAATGAAGTTAATGATGTTGATGGAAAAACAAGCATTAAACTTCCATTTGATCCAAATATGCCTGCTTTAGAAGATTATAGCATATTTGACTCCTTAAGAGATGATGAAGATGATGATGCATTGGCTGACATGAACAATTTAGATACAACAATCCAAGTCAGTCCTAGTCCAACTATAAAAATTCATAAAGATCATCCTTTTGATCAAGTGATTAGAGATTTACATTCAGCTACACAAACAAGAAACATGTCAAATAATTTGGAGGAACATGGGTTTGTTAGTACTATTCAACAAAGAACAAACCATAAAGACCTTCAAAACTGCTTGTTTGCTTGCTTTTTATTACAGGAAGAACCCAAAAAGGTAATTCATGCATTGAAGGATCCAAGCTGGATAGAGGCTATGCAAGAAGAGCTTCTACAATTCAAGTTACAAGAAGTTTGGACTTTAGTGGATTTACCAATTAGAAAAAGGGCTATAGGCACTAAATGGGTTTTCAAGAATAAAAAGGATGAAAGGGGAATTGTAATAAGAAATAAAGCAAGATTGGTTGCTCAAGGGTACACACAAGAAGAAGGGATTGACTATGATGAAGTCTTTGCCCCTGTTGCAAGAATTGAAGCAATTAGGCTATTCTTAGCTTATGCTTCATTTAAAGATTTTGTGGTGTATCAAATGGATGTAAAAAGTGCTTTTCTCTATGGGAAGATTAAAGAAGAGGTGTATGTATGTCAACCACCAGGATTTGAAGATCCAAACTTTCCTGATAGAGTATACAAGGTTGAAAAGGCACTGTATGGACTACATCAAGCTCCTAGAGCTTGGCATGAAACGTTGTCCACATATCTGTTGGACAATAGGTTTCAAAAAGGGGAAATTGACAAGACCTTATTCATCAAAAGGTACAAAGGTGATATTTTGTTGGTCCAAGTGTATGTGGATGATATCATCTTTGGTTCAACAAAGAAGGAGCTATGCAATGCATTTGAGAAGTTGATGCATGCAAAATTTCAGATGAGTTCTATGGGAGAACATACATTCTTTTTGGGATTACAAGTAAAGCAGAAGAAGGATGAAATATTTATTAGTCAAGATAAATATGTTGTTGAAATTTCAAAGAAATTTGGGTTTACAGAAGTCAAGACTGCAAGCACACCAATGGAAACTCAAAAGCCTCTGCTCAAGGATGAAAATGGTGAAGAAGTAGATGTACATATGTATAGGTCAATGATTGGTTCATGGATGTATCTTACATCTTCAAGACCTGACATTATGTTTGCAGTGTGTGCCTATGCAATATACCAAGTCAATCCAAAGGTTTCACATTTTCATGCTGTGAAAAGGATTTTTAGGTACTTAAAAGGTCAACCAAAATTGGGCCTTTGGTATCTAAAAGATTCTACTTTTGATTTGGTAGCATACATTGATAGTGATTATGCTAGAGCAAGCTTGGATAGGAAGTCTACAACAGGAGGTTGTCAATTCCATGGATGTAGATTAATATCATGGCAGTGCAAGAAACAGACAGTGGTTGCAAATTCCATAACAGAAGCCGAGAATGTGGCTGCTTCAAGTTGCTGTAGATAAGTGCTTTAGATTCGGAATCAACTACTTGATTATGGGTACAATTTTATGCATACTAAGATCTTTATTGACAATAACAGTACTATTTGCATAATTAAAAATCTTGTTTTTCATTAAAAAACAAAGCATATAGAGATCAGACATCATTTTATTAGAGATTGCAATGAAAAGAAATTGATTCAAATGGTTAAAATCCATACTGACAAGAATGTTGCAGATTTGCTTACAAAAGCTTTTGATGTAAGTAGATTTCAATATTTAATTGTTAGTATTGGAATGATGAATCTTTAAATTCTTTTATCTCTTTGTGTTTTTGTAGAGTTTTGTATGAATTAGTACTGCTATTCATGTCATTAAAAGTTTCCGCTGTTAAGTATAATTAGTACTGCTAGTTATACTTAATACTGCTAAGTTTCTACTGTTAGTTATACTTAATACTGCTAGGTATAATTAATACTGTGCAAATTGATATGGCTTGTGTTTTCTTGGTTTTTGGACTAACATTTTGCAGGAAAAGCAAAGAAAAGTGTTAGATTGGTAATGGAAAAGCTGTTTAGAATGGAATTTGAGTTAATGCCGGTGACTCAAAGTCAATGCTGCTAGGCATAACTTACTACTGATGGTTCTAAGTTAATGCTGCTAGGCACAACTTACTACTGCTAGTTCTAAGTTAATGCTGCTAGGCATACACTTACTACTGCTGAAGTTACTACTGATGGTTTCAAGTTACAACTGTTGAGGGTATTTTCATAAATACTTCGATTAAGGGTTTCAATTAGTCATTTGATCGATTTCATACTTTCGTAAACTCTCTAATCACAAACCTTAACTCAATTTTATCATCCATTATCAATACCCAACACAAATGGCGAATCTAAAGTTTATAGATACTCACAATATGGTCGCATTTTTGTCTAAATCCACAGAGAGTGATGGGTTTGAACAAATTGTAGATTTTATTAATGCACACCCTATAATATATTCATTAACGATCAATCCCACTATATATATTTCATGTAATGAACAATTCTGGGCTACTGTCAAGGTCAAAACTATCAATGAGGAAGTACAGTTACATGCCCTAGTGGATGGAAAGAATCTAATTGTCACGGAATCAATTGTGAGAAGAGATCTTAAACTAGAAGATGCTGAAGGTATGGATTGTTTGCCAAATGCTACCATTTTTGAAGAACTTACAAGGATGGGGTATGAGAAAGTTTCTCAAAAACTCACATTTTATAAGGCATTCTTCTCTCCACAATGGAAATCTCTAATCCATACTATTTTACAATGTCTAAGTGCAAAGACTACTGCATGGAATGAGTTTAGTAGTACTATGGCATCTGCTATTATCTGTTTAGCTACAAACCAGAAGTTTAATTTTTCAAAATACATCTTTGAAAGTATGGTTAGAAACTTGGATAATGTGTCTGGGAAATTTTTGATGTATCCAAGGTTTGTGCAAGTATTTCTGCATCAACAACTTGATGATATGTCAACTCATAAGAGAATTTATGATGCACCCTCTCACACTAAAAAGATCTTTAGAAATCTAAGAAGGGTGGGAAAAGGCTTTTCTGGTAGAGTAACACCTTTATTTACAACAATGATGGTACAAAACCAAGCAGAATGGGTGAAGGTTCAGCAATGCCCACTGATCCCCATCATACACTCACTATTTTACAACAACCAAATCAACCTCAAAAGACTCAAAAACCTAGGAAGCCTAAGAGAAAGGACACTCAGGTACCTTAGCCTAGTGATCCTACATACATTGTTACAGATGAGGTTGTCCATAAGGAGTTGGGTGACAGATTGGTGAGGGCTGCCACTACTGCTTCTAGATTAGAAGCAAAGCAGGACAGTGGTAACATAACTAAGACCTGATCCAAGACAACACCTAATGAATCTAGTTCCCTAGGAACTACTTCAGGTGGTGGTCTTAGGTGCCAAGAAACCATAGGGGATACCATTGCTCAAACTAGGTTTGAGAATGTATCTAAACTTTCCAATGATCCACTGCTCGCAAGAGGTAACACACTTCGAAGTGGTAAGGATAGACTTAAACTTAATGAATTGATGGATCTATGTACCACTTTACAACAAGGGTTCTTAATTTGGAGAAGACAAAGACCACTCAAGCTAATAAAATTGCTAGTTTAAAAAGGAGGATCAAGAAGCTTGAAAGGAAAGATAGGTCAAGAACTCATAGGCTAAAAAGATTATACAAAGTTAGTTTGACAGCTAGGGTAGAATCATTTGGAGATGAAGAAGATTTGGGTGAGGATGCATCCAAACAGGGGAGGAGGATTCATGATATTGATGCTGATGAAGACATTACCCTGGTTAATGATGATAATGAGATGTTTGATGTGGATGCTTTATCTAGTGAGGAAGTGTTTGTTGCAGAACAAGAAGTTACTGCTAAAGATGTGAATTTAACTATTGATGAAGTTACTTTGGCTCAAGCACTTGCATCTTTGAAAAGTGTAAAACCCAAGGTAAAAGGGGATGTTATAGAAGATCCAAGTATACTAGTTAGTGCTGTCAGTGCTTCAACAAAGGTTAGTGCTGCTACAACAACAACTGCTACAATTCCAACTCCAAGGAAATAAATTGTTATTATTGAGCTTGGTACACCTACAATTCCAACTGCTGCATCTTCACAACAACCATCACAGGCAAAAGTTCAGGACAAAGGCAAAGGGAAAATGATAGAACCTGAACCTATGAAGAAAAAGAAAGATCAAATCATTTTTGAGGAAGAAACTGCTAAAATATTACAAGCTGAGTTTGATGAAGAAGAGAGAATTGCAAGGAGAAGGATGAAGCCAATATTGCTTTGACTAAAGAATGGGATGATATTCAGGCTAAGATTGAGGCTGGTCATGAATTAGCTCAAAGATTACAAGCAGAGGAGCAAGAAGAGTTGTCTGTTGAAGAAAAGGGAAAATTATTTCAACAACTCTTAGAGAAAAGAAGAAAGCACTTTGCAGCTAAAAGAGCAGAAGAGAAAAGGAACAAACCACCAACCCAAGCTCAACAAAGAAAAATCATGTGTACCTACCTGAATAATATGGAAGGAAAGAAGCTCAAAGACTTTAATAACAAATCTTTTGATTCTATTCAGAAGATGTTTGACAGATCTTTCAAGAGGGTGAATAGATTTGTTGACTTCAAAAAAGACTTGGTGGAAGGTAGTTCAAAGAGAGCAGGAGAAGAATTGGAACAAGAAAGTACTAAGAAGCAGAAGGTATATGAGGATAAAGATACAACAGAGCTTCAAAGTCTAATGGAAGTCATTCCAGATGAAGAAGAGGTAGCAATTGATGCTATTCCTCTGGCTGTTAAGTCTCCAACTATTGTTGATTGGAAGATCTACAAAAAAGGAAAGAAAAGCTATTATTAAATAATAAGAGCTGATGGAAGGTCTCAGATGTATATGATCTTTAGCCATATGCTAAAAAGATTAAGCAGGGAAGATTTGGAAGATTTATACAAGTTGGTAAAAGCTAAATATAAGTCAACAAGACCAGTGGAATTAGATTTGGAAGATATGTATAACTTATTTGTTTAAAAGATTTGATATACTTAGGAAAGTATTGTAAGCTATGTAGGACTCCTTGGTGTATAAAAGGAGGTCCTAGGGCATAGAGATTGATGTACCAAAAACCACATATATCATCTTTTCTTAGCTTCAAGGTCTGTGTAACCCTAAAACTTTGAGAGTATTCGTATTATTTGCTTAATAATATTAGAGCTTTTATGTTTTGTTGAATTATATGTGTTTACTGTTTCATTGAAAATTCATCTTAATATTAAAGATTAGATTCCGCATAATCTTTAATACATTCACACAAAGTTTCTACTATAGTTGTGTTAGATTTATCTAATATGACTAAACCTTAAACAAGCTTAAGGAATTCGATCTATAAAAGTGGGATCTCAACAAGTGGGATCTATTTAAAGTCTGGGACAACATGTTGTGTTAGAGGATAATTAGTTTAGTATCTCTATTTGTTTTGTGGGTATTTATTAAAAACAAAAGGTGTTCTTGAGCTCTATTCGTTCATACAATCAATAACAAGAGGTTGGTATGTTTTATATGTTATGTCGTTAATTAAGTACATCATATGCATCCATTTGGGATTATTCTCTGCTGCATATTACACGCTAATATATGTTATTTAGATAACAAATCCCAACATTGGCATCACAAGATAGGTTATAGTTTTGATTACATAAATAACGCGTAAAATTGCTTAAAAATGCTTTTTTGCTTGTTTTCTTGCTTGCTTTTCAGACAGACTTTAAGGCTTATTTTCTGTGAAAATTATCGACTCTTATGAGTCTATAAAAACTATAAAAGAAAACCTAGAAAGTGGTATTTTATGTGTGTATAACGATGTCTTTTTACGTGCTTTAAATTCGTCGTTTTTTGGCTTATTTGCATATATAACTTGTTTAATTCAATTCCATAATGAACACATGCATGTTTATCATAGATTATAAGCCTTATATCTTTTGATATATATATTCTAATGTGTTACATGTTTGAGATGCAAGAACCGATGAACGCCTATGTTTTTTGCATGCTTGTTTGCTTATTTTATGTGCTGATTACTTAACCTTTGTGCACTACAAATTTATTTCTTGACACTCTAAATGGAATTAGAACACGAATTCTTTTTAGGAGTCCAAAACTTAGTGGGTTATAAATTTTATTTTTATTGCTAAGGTCGGGGAAGAGTTTTAACTTGTCTGATCGGGTCCCAAAGTCGGTTAAAATTTGAAAATTGCATGTGGTTTTGTTTTATAAAACTTTAGGTTTCCACTTGTTTTGATTTGATCTAAAAGCAAGTGGGAGCTATATTTTCTGGTAAACAGATTATCCCTTAGTTGACCACTGGAGGTTCATGATGGGTCATGGACTTGAGCTTAGGTATTCATTGCTTTTTGCTTTTATACTTGTATAAAACTCAAAAATTGTTTCTGAAAGTTAATGAGACTAAAGCTATCAAAATAATAATTTATTAGAAACAAAGGTCTTGCATTGTTTTGAAATGCATAGGGTTGGTTTTATACCATAATTTACTCTCGCGACCAAACAATGCATAGATTGTAGTTTATGTTACCTTATTATTTACTTGTTATAAAGTGCATGCCTTATATAACTTGATAGATCGATTGAACGAATATGAAAGTAGGTTTATGTCTTGCCTATTTTAAAACGCATAAGGTTGGATTTACACCGTAATTTGCTCCCGCGATGAAACATGCAAGTACACTAATTTTTGACAACTTGTTTTGAAAAAGTTTATTGCATCTTTCATTAATCACTACAATACTTGGTTGTTAACCAAGGTAGTGTAGAGTTTGATTGTTTAATAATCATTTCACGCGACATAGCCTGCTCTTGCATGAGTTGTGTCAATGATTGAATTACTTGGGTGTAAAAACCTTTGAGAGTGTTAATCTAGGGTTTGAACATTCTTTAATCTATCCTCATGATAAAAAGTGTGATGACATTGTTTTAATCAAACTATATAGTTAATTTTCCATTGTCCTTATTTGTATATCCACTTTACGCATATAAATTAAAAGGGTCGGTTTTGACACATAAATTAAAAAAATGAGAAAATGTTCTTTAATATACCCATTAAATTATGTCTTTTTTATCCAAGTATGAGATCACTTGCAATTGTTTTTAACTCTAGGGCAGTCCTAGGTAAACTACAACCCAAGGTGATAATTATCGTATGGTCAGACCTAAGATAAATTATCATAGGTTTTGTATTGGACGACTTAAATCGAGTATAGTTGGTCTGACCTTTGACCCGACACATAAGATGGGGTTAAACATGCCAACTTGACATTATTATTTCGGACAATAGTGCCTTGGGCCCCATTCTAACTAAGAGCTGCACACGTTGTAATTATCGCTCGTCGCTTACTTATTGAATTAGCAATTACTAGTTGACAGGCGGGTGTAATGATGGAAGTTCAAGTAGGATCTTAAACCCTTTGAAAAATTAATTGATTTATTTAAACACAGGTAGTTTATTTTTAAGGGATTATTATCGAAAATACTAATATTTTTAACCTTTGATTGTTTTGTAGATGTGTTTACCAGATCAAAACATAAACAATTTGACTATCAGGTCAATTCTTGATAAAGAGAAACTAATTGGACCAAAATTTACGAACTAATATCGAAACTTAAGGATAATGCTTAGGGCTGAGAAAAGGCTAGTTCATTAGGATCGGCCTTTGCCACCAACTCCTTTAACTATTGCTCCCTAGGGTATGTGTGGTGCTTACACTGCTTTGTATGATGCATAACTTGAAGTGGCTTGTCTTATGCTTCCTTGTATGTCTCTGGAACTTCAAAAGAACTTGGATAACTACAATGCATATGAATTACTCCAAGAACTGAAAAATATGTTTGAAGACCAAGCTATACACGAACTGTTCAAAATAGTTAAAGCATTCCATGCTTGCAAACAGGGGGAGGGGCAGTTTGTGAGCTCTAACATCTTAAAGATGAAGGGCTACTTAGACAACTTGGAACGTCTTGGTTACCCCATGCCTCAGGAACCTCTAGTGAGTCTCATATTGAACCGTCTCTTTAAGGACTATGAGTAGTTTGGTCAAAATTGTAATATGCATAGCATGGGAAAGACAATGGTTGAGCTACATGCTATGCTCAAGCTTGCTGAGAAAGGAATTCCTTAAATAGCTACTACTACTACTGTTGTCCTTATGATAAGAGGAGGTAAGATCCAGAATAACAAGAAACCACAAGGTGCTAACGGAAAAGGAAAAGGCAAGGGTAAACAAACTTATGCCCCAGATTGAAGATCCTGCCTCCACCTAATAAAGAGTAGTCGTCAAAGGACTCAATTTATGATCATTGTAATGAGGTAGGTCACTGAAGGAGGAATTGTCCTGCCCATCTTGCTGAGTTGAATAAGAAGAAGAAAAATACTAGTGTGGATAGTACTTCAGGTATCTTCATAATATAACTCTATTCTTCTCCTAACAAATATGGGGTGTACGATACTGGTTGTGGTACTCACATCTGTAATACTACGTAGGGTCTTAGGGAAAGCAGAAAGCTAAAAGAAGGATCTTTAAATCAGTACGTGGGCAATGTAATGTGTGCAACTATCGAAGCTATTGGAAGTTTTGATTTAATTCTTTCTAGTGGTTTAATTATTGTATTAGACAACTTTCATTTTGTACCTACTATTACTAGGGGTGTTGTTTCACTTTCTAGTTAGGTTAACAATGTATTTATTCATAGCTTTACTGATTATGGAATTTATGTTTCAAAAGATAATGTATTTTATTTTAATGCAATTCCATGTGATGGTATCTATGAAAATGATATGCATGATCTTGTTCCAAATGTTAGTTCTATTCATAATTCCAGTAATAAAAAAGCCAAGCATAACTTGGACTCTACTTATCTTTGGCATTGACGTCTTGGACATATAAACAAGAAACGCAATGGAAAGCTTCAACATGAGAGGCTTTTAAAACCTATTGATAATGAATCTTTCATTAAATGAAAATCTTGTATATTTGGTAAGATGGCGCATGATGAAGTGTCATTTTATACACTTTTCGGGGTCATTTAACCCCTTAAATCATCCAAATATGCTCAAAATACATGCGTAATCTATTCTTTTTGTATTCTTAGCACTTAGATGGCATTTGGAGGAAATACACGTGACTTCGGCTTATTTAGCGAAGAAGCGGACGAGATTATAATTCTACACCAAATTTGATAAAGAAAATGCGTATAGTTGCTAGAGACAGCATCAAAAATTATGGCCCTGCCGTCAGGCTGCTAAAGAGACGGTGTCAAGAAAATCAAGACGACATTAAAATGTTACCGACTTAAAGAAGCCTTAGAAGATTCGGCGAAGCGACGGCGTCAAGATTATAAAGCGACGCCATATGCATACTCAGAATTAGGTTTTTAAAGTGTGGAACTTGTGGGATTCATAAATTATTTAGGGTAAAAACCCCTTTGTAACCACCTAAATACCATGTTTGGGTCAGTGAAGTTCCTTATCCCTTGATCTTTCAATATGTCTATGTGTTGTTTGATTATATATTGTTCTTCGCTTCTTCTTAACATGCTAGGCTAGATCTTATTGTGTTTACTTATGATTGCATGTGAATTAGTTTGTAGATCCTTTTGATATTGCTTCTTGTTGATGGATGTGCGTGTTAGGCTTTTGAAAACTAGCCATAAAATATTAAATTGGCATAGACGTCTAAGGAAACGTGATTATGTAGAAATGATTCGATCAGTAACAATCTTCATACTACCTTACCCATCTATGGATGATCACCATTGAAGTATTTTAATGCACGTAATGTACTCTTAGGATCCTTGTAATAGTCTTCACACTACCTTACTTATGCGTTGCCTTAACGGAATATTACGTAGACGGCGGGTTTGTGCAATTAAATCATGACTTAGGAAATATTTACACATCGCATCGCAAGAGTGACAAAGCAATAGAATTAGGATAAGCAAACTAATGATCATGCATGATTCAGTAAACACTATTTATTTACCTATCGAGTTTCCTCTAAATAGTTTAGATTTAATTTTAGTTTAATTAGTTTTAAAACCAAACCCCTTCAAAACTAGAGATTTTAATTGCTTTCATAAAATATAAAAATACAAAAATAATCTTCTCTGAACCCCTTAGACCCGAGTTACATTTAGTTCGAGCCTTCCCAACCTATTCCCCTAGGGAATGATAACAACCCCCTAGTCTTACCTTAATACACTACAACGGTTAGATACTCGCGTCAGCGCGCAAGCCTTTTCCGCATCAAAAGGAAAGAGTTAAAGATCTACTAGGACTTATACATACTGATGCGTGTGGCCTTTTTAGAACTATGTCAAGAGAAGGTGCTAGCTACTTCATAACCTTTGCTGATGATTTTAGCCATTATGGTTATATTTGCTTGATTAAACATAAACATGAAGTGTTTGAAACATTTAAGGCTTTTCAAAGTGAAGTAGAAAATCAACTCGGAAAGACTATAAAGGCTCTTCGATCTGTTTGAGAAGGTGAGTATTTGAGTCAAGAGTTTTTAGATCACTATAAGAGTTGTATGGTTATCTCTCATCTCACTCTACCTCACACACCACAACACAATGGAGTGTTTGAAAGGAGGAATCAAACTTTGCTTGACATGGTTCAATCATTGATGAATCTAAATACTTTGTCAATGTCATTTTGGGGATATGAGCACTCATACTGAACATGGTTCCAAACAAGAAGGTTGATAAGACACCATATGAATTATGGCATGAGAAAGAAGAAAAATTTTCTTACTTAAGGGACTGGGTTGTGAGGCACTCGTGAAACGAGACACACCACACAAACTTGAGTCTAGATCCATTAAGGGTATGTATGTAGGATACCCAAAGGAAATGATTAGTTAATACTTCTACTACCCATGTAAGAACAAAATATTTGTTGCTCGAAATACTGATTTTTTTATAGTGGTCTCACTTCACAAGAAGCAAGTAGGAGTAATGTAGACCTTGAAGTAATTCAATATGAGTATACACAACCTTCCAAAAATACTAGAGAACAACATGACGAGGTAGAACATGAAAATGTCGAACCATCACGTGATATAATTCCCATTTGTAGATTCGCAAGGATACCTCGAGCACCTGATTGATATGGTTTCTTTGTTGATGCTAAGGAACATGAGTTAGGGGATCTTAATAAACCTGCTAACTATAAAGCTGCATTGTCAGATCCTGAATCTAATAAATGGGTTAAAGCTATGAATGCAGAAATGCAATCTATGAAAGATAACTAAGTATGGCGTTTGGTTGATCATCCCCCCGATGGTAGAACCGTTGGGAGCAAATGGCTCATCAAGAAGAAAACCGATATGGATGGTAATGTACACACCTTTAAAACTCATCTTGTGGGAAAAGGTAATATCCAAACCTATGCTGTAAATTATGGGGATACCTTCTCTCTTGTTTAGAGCTATAAGGTTTCTTATAGATATATCCGCATTTTATGAATATGAGATCTAGCAAATGGATGTCAAATCCGCCTTCTTGAATGGATACCTTAGCGAGGACGTATATATGGTGCAACCTGATGGGTTTGTGGATCCTAAATATCCTTGAAAAGTATGCAAGCTACATCATCCATTTATGGATTAAAGAAAGCATCAAGAAGCTGGAATAAAAGGTTTGATGAGGAAATTAAGATGTATGGTTTCACTCAAAACCTTGATGAGCCATGTGTAAATCAAAAGGCTAGTGGGAGTAATGTTTCATTCCTAGTTTTATAAGTCAATGACATATTAATCATGGGAAATAACATTCCAATGCTATAAGATGTAAAATCCTGGCTTGGAAAATGTTTTTCTATGTATGATTTAGGAGAAACAGCATACATCCTTGGAATCAAAATCTACAGAGATAGATCAAAGCGATTAATTGGTCTTAATTAAAGTGCTTATCTTGATAAAATCTTATAGAGATTTAAGATGGAAAATTCCAAGCGTGGAAATATTCCAATGCAAGAGAGACCTAATCTGAGCAAGACTTGGGATCTTCCACACATGAAGAGATGAGATGCATGAAAAGAGTTCCTTATGTATTGGCTATAAGATCTATTATGTATGCAGTCAGATGCACTAGACCTGATGTGGCATTCACGTAGATCCTTACAAGTTATTTTAAAAAAAATCCGAGAGAGTGTCACTAGACTGTTGTTAAGAACATTTTAAAGTATCTCATAAATACTAATGATATGTTTCTTATTTATGGTGGAAATCTCAAAAAGGAGCTCATAGTTACTTGCTATACTGATACTGGATTCAAGACCAATAAAGACGATAGAAAATCTTAATTGGGATATGTCTTCATACTAAATGGAGGAGCCATAGATTGGAAGAGTGATAAACAAAGTGTTATAGCGATGCCTTCTACAGAAGTTGACTAGATTGTTGCTTCAAAGCTAAAATGGAAGCTGTTTGGATGAGGAAGTTTATTGATGGGCTTGGAGTCGTCCCTATTAATAAAGAACATATGGAGATGTTATGCGATAATTCTAGCACAATTATCATCCCCAATGAACCTGGAATTACGAAGGGTGCCAGAAATTATCTAAGGAAATATCACAACATTCGAGATGTTATCAAATTGGGTGAAAGTTTTCTTTTCAAAGTTCACACAGATGAAAACATAGCTAATCCTTTTATAAAGCCAATGCCATTAGCCAAACATATTGAACATGATATAGGAATTGGGCTTCGTCTTGCTGGTAGTCTCATGTAAATCTTTTTTTAGTATTTGGATAATGGGAAGTAAAACAATTCTTATTTTTGAAGTGAATTAATATACTTGGTGTGGTTGTTTTCATTTTATAATAGTTGTGTCTAATATTTTCATGTTTAATCCATGCATATCATTCAAAGGTTTTCCATTGTTAGTCAACTATATGGGAATATTGTTGAACTAAGACAAATGTAAGCGATTAGTAATATTCTTTGAATATTAAAGGATGTGTCCGCCAAACTCATATGTTATTCATTGGTTATGAATATTGGACTACCCCAACCCATGAGAACTCGGTCATTAAGTGAATTTCACAAGTGGTAAATTTTACTCATCCTCATACTTGAGATGCAATTATGTCTTGCATGTGTAGCTGGCATTTCTTGATTCTAGTTAAACGCTTTCCTAAATACGGTAGTTATAAAAACTATTTTTAGAAGTTTTGTGAAGCACATGAATGAAACAAGCAGTCAAAAAAGGATTTGTTCTTCCATGTGTTTATGGAGTTAGATCCTACTAAGCCCCTCATTGGATTGTTCAAATGATTACATGATCATGCCCAAAGCGTAGTCAAGATAAATTCATTTGGTAATCTAGTTCAATTTCAATAACGAGAAACAAAATAGTTAAATTATGGAATGACATTTGATCCATATCTATGTTTTAACAAAGTATCTGTAACAAAAGGATGAACTAGTTATACTAAGACATTTACGAAAATATACTCATGTATTTCTAGGAGCATTGACGTGTTGCTAGACGCTTACCAATGTTAGTATAGTTATTATATGATTATTACTTTTGCAAGTGGCGGCTATTGGGAAGTACACATGTCATATTGATAAATATCTGGACAGAGATATGTGAGTCTATGAGGTCATATACGTATATGTTAGAAACACATAAAGTGTTGATTACAAGGTCATTTATCTATATTTATTAGTCAAGGGATAAGTAGAATAAATAAGGAAGGACTTATGTGTAATATGTACTAAACCCTAATTGCTCCTTAGTCCCAACTTCCTACATATATAAGGAGGGCTAAGGGAAGGAATTAGGGTGGTGATTCTTCTCTTTCTTAATCAAATATTCTCTTCTCTCTTTCCGTATCTTCTCCTCTCCTTTGCTTATCACCCTAGCTCTCTCTCTACTCTCTCTTTAAACTATCTAGTGTAGTGTATGTTTATGATATCCATCAATTGGTATCAATCACCACAGGATGATTAAAAGTGTTTTTGTGTATGTTTAAGATTCAAAGTTTTGGTTTTTTACTTATTTTGTGGTTTTCCTCTTTTCATTGAAGACATGATGATGATTTTAACTTTTATGTGTTTAAAAACCATAAAGGTTTGATTTTTATGATTCCTTAGGTGTATTAGAGGTAAGAAACACTGAAAAGTTTTAAACTTTACTTGTTTTTTTAAGTATTTTAAAGTGTTTTTAGTGAAAAAGTATCACTTTTTTTGGTTCCGGATTAAAAAGTTCAAGACTTGTGCAAACCATATCGGTTACACAAACTAGCAACTCTAGTTTGTAGCACAAGGATTCTAAGAAGGTTTAAAAGAAGAAAGTTGTTATTTTTGAAAGTTTTGAAAGATAAAGTTTCAAACTTTTGCAAATCATATCACTTTTACAAACTAGTAACTCTAGCTTTGTTGCAAAAGTCACTTAAAAATGTGCAAACCGCGTTTTCCACAAAGTCTTTTGTGGTTTCTTGTGTTTCAAAAAGGCTCGACCAAACCAAAAAAGTCTCAGCCGAACCTTTAGTCCACGGAACCTAGGCTCCATCGAACGACAAGCACCAAACATCCAAGGACCACCGATCCTAGGATAACTGAACCAAGGACACTGATCCTTGGAGAACCGAACCTTCAACCGAACCTCCATTAATTAGAGCCATAACCGAACCTTGTCAAAATCCTACCAAACCTAAGCAAAACCATAGCCAAATCTAGTGTTTGTTATTTTTAGGGATTTTCAAGTTCGTTTTAAGGCTAAAGTTTCAATCTTTATTAAGTTTAAGTGATAAAGTCTCAACCTTTATTCATGGTTTGCTTAAAGATTCAACATTTTCACTAAAACAACAAAACCACACAACACTTCCTTTTCATCAAAAATGATCCATAATATCATTTCATACAAAGTCTACACAATCAATTCATCAATGGCTATAATGGCAGAGAACGTTATTGTTGCAGATTTTGAAAACCATCCCCTAATGCTTGAAAAGGACATGTATGATAGATGGAAGACTAGGCTTATGCTTTACATCCAAGACAAAGAAAATGGTGACATGTTACTGGATTCAATCAAGAATGAGACTTTTAAAATCGAAGAAGAGATTACTGTCAAAGATACTGATGGAGTTACGGATATAAAACATAAACAAACACCTAATGATCTTGCTCCTAAAGAAAGGTTACGATATGACAGTGACATGAAAGAAGTAAAAATTATTCTTCTTGGACTACCAATTGACGTTTACACTCTCATCAACTACTATCGAACTGCAAAAGAAATATGGGATAGCGTCAAAGAATTGATGGAAGGCACATAAATGATAAAACAAGAACATGCGTCAATGATATATGATGAATTCGATAAATTCACGTCTGAGCCTAGAGAATCAATCCACTCATACTATCTGAGATATGCTAAGCTGATCAATGAAATGAACTTGATTCCTATGTCTATGTCAAATATGCAAATCAATATGAAGTTTGTGAATCATCTATAACCAGAGTGGAGAAGATTTTTTACAGCTGCTAAACAAGCAAGAGATCTTCATATTGTAAACTTTGATCAGTTGTATGCTTTCCTCAAACACAATAAGAAAGATACTAAAGATGTTCAAGAAATGAGACAATTATTTCTAGATCCACTTGCTTTACTGGCCAAAACCTACAATCCACCTCCAGCATACAGCAGTCAGAACATACAGTTTCATTCCCAACCACATGAAGTTTATCAACCATATCAGTACTATCAATCAACCACTCTAGCAACTCAACAACTCATTCAATCACCTCTAAAACAAAGCTATGCACCACCAGTTGTTCTACAACAACCACCCATGATGACAACACAACATGATTCTGGATTTGTTGTACCAACGTTCCTTCTAACTGATGACCAAATAGCTAGTCTCAACAAAGCTATGATTATTTTGAGTTTTGCTTATAGCTTAAGATATCCTCTTAAAATAACTAACTAAGAACCTCATCTAGTCTAAGAACTCAAGCTACAATTCAAAATGGCCAAGTCACGGTTCAGAATGTTAAAGGAATATAGTCTCAAGGTTATGTGGGTAATGCTGGAAAGAATCAAGCTAAAGGAGCAAGTGTTGTCAATACCGTTGGAGATGCAGGAGCAAATTAACCAAGGGTAATCAGATGTTATAATTGCAAGGGTGAGGTCATATTGCTAAGCAGTGTACTGCAAAGAAAAGGGTGAAAGATTCTAAATTATTTAAATACAAGATGTTGCTTGCTCAAGCATAAGAAGCTGGAGTTGTGTTAAATGAAGAACAACAAGATTTTTTAGCTAATGGATTGGAAGAGAATGGTGACTGTGATGATCTTCAGCTACACACCACAACAAATTTCAAGGGAGAGCATGTTGATGCATATGATTCAGATTGTAATGATCAAGCTACTCCAAGTGCAATCTTCATGGCTAGTCTTTCTTTTACAGGATCACTCAATGATGATACAGTCACTTTGACTTATGATTCAAACACAATTACTGAGGTACCTCATTACGACACTTATCATGATGATTATGTACTTAATTCTATTGTACAAGAGACAGAATATAATGAACACTCTGTCTCTTATGATGATTCGTATGTTGAACTTACGAGTGACAGTAATGTTATCTCTTATGTTGAGTATTTGATCACCATTCAATATTAAGCTAATAACTATGTTCCTCCGCATGTACAAAATAAAGAAATGATGTTATATGTAATTGATCAAATGAAAGCTCAAGCAGATCATTATAACATGGTAAATCAAGAGGCAAAAAGTGTGAATGAATCGTTAACTAGTGAGCTTGAAAAATACAAAGCAAGAGTCAAATCTTTAGAAAGTGAATTCAATTCTAAATAGTTTTTGTTAAAAATAGAAGCATTTTTAGATTCTGAACTACGAACAGTCATTGTTGATCTGAATCGAAAAATGAAAGATTCTATATCTCAAATTTTTGTTCAAAAATAGTAAATTGAGAATTTAACAAAAGCAAATAACTTTCTAAAAAATAATTTTGAAACACACAAAAAGAGTCGTTTGAAAAGTATGAAAAGAACATCAATGAAATTTTAGATTTGAAAAAAGCTAAAAAGAAACTGGAAAACATTGTTTACAAAGTATGTCAAACTACTCAAACAATGCACATGTTAACCAAACCTCAAAATTTTTACGATGAATCACACAAGACTGCTCTTGGTTATCAAAATCCTTTGTATCTTGGTCAAGCTCAACAAAAACAACATGTGTTATACAATGCAAAAGTCTTAATTGATAAACATAATCCTGTATCTTTGTGTGATTCTAAGGAAACTCAGATACTTGCTGAAGATAGTCGGTTGAAAATGCATAAAAAACAAACTGACATTAAAGCTAAACCAATTGATTACTCTAAACTAATAATCTTTACGAGTACTTTATTCCACAAAAATAATTGTCTGTAGAACAACTGTATTGGTCATCTAAACCAAGTCTTTCTGAAAGCATTTCAAAACCCATAAATGTTTTTCCTAAAAAACTCCCATCAACCAGTCAAGTACTCAAAAAACTTCAAAATGTAAGAGATCTTCTTAGTAAGTTTGATGACTGCATTAAAAGGAGAACCACTTTATCTTCACATATGATTGGTAGATAGGAGCAATCGGACATAAAAGGGGCTTTTACAAAAGACGTCATAGCATTTTTTAAAAACCTTAGAGAAACTTTTAAACTTTTTGAAAAGGTCTTAACGACGAGGTCAAAGAAATGAAAGATATTTTCAAACAAATGGAAGACGAAGTTGATCAATGTTTTGTGGCAATGAAATGTTTTGAAATTGAAAAGAAACAACTTTTAATCAACAACGACTGACTCTTAGAAGAAAATATCTCTTGTGATATTATGTGCACTTACTTGCGTTCGTTGAATAAAGTTGATACTTGTGGAAAATATACAAGTCTTGACATTGTGATTTTGGATCAACAAGAATCAAACAAGTCATTTAGTGAGTAAAAAACCCATTTTGCAAAACTTGAGGAATATAACATTGCTCTTGAACTATCTTTTCAAAATCACAAAGAAAAAATGATTTGTGATCAATCTTGGAAAATACACGATGCTTCTTCGATAAATAGAAAATATTTTAAGATAAATGATCTAAAAGCTCAATTGAAAGATAAATCCTTTGTAGTTAATGAGTTGAAAAACCAGTTAGCTTAACTGAAAGGAAAAAGTCAAGTGACTAAATGTGAATCACTTGATTTTGATTCTAGGATTCAGAAAATCAAGGATGAGAATGTGTCTCTAGCTTTTCAGGTTTCTTCCTTAGTTAAGGAAAGAGAATACCTTAAGTTAGTTTACAAAAATCTTTATGATTCAATCAAGCAGACACGGGTAAAAATGAATCTTCAAACTGATTCTTTGCAACAAAAACTGAATGATCATATTTCTAAAAACAACAAGTTAAAAGAACAGTTAAAAGCAAAATTTTCTGAACCTTAATCGAATCAAAATGGTATAAGTGTGAATATTAAGTTTGTTAAGCCATTAACTTCGGGATATAAACTATATTCTATAACTCCATTACCAAAATCTCAGTTTATTCTAAAAGTTTTTGTTGGGATTAAAAGACTTCTTGATGTTCTTGAAGTTACTGATTCTAAGGTTTGTATTACTACTTCTAAGCAAAACTTAGTGTTGTTCAGTAATCTTAATGAAAAATATGCTAACTAGTTAGTACTGCTAGACTATATTACTACTGATAGTGTAACTTAGTTACTACGGCTAGTGTAACTTAATACTACTAGTATATGTTAGTACTGCTAGAGTAAAGTTAGTATTGCTAGAGTAAAGTTAGTACTGCTGTTAAAGATTGATGAAAATATTCTAAGTAGATACTATTGCTTGTATACAGTTAATGTTGTTGGTGTATAAGTTACTACTGCTTGTTCAGAGTTAATGCTGCTGGTACAAAGTTACAACTGCTAAAAGATTACAACTGCTGAAAGATTACAACTACTAAAATATAAAGATTGCTTAAAGATCAAGATTACTTATGAGATAAGGATTGTTATTTATAGAATAGATCATTGAGAATAATCTAAGTTTTAGTAATATATTGTAAATCGACTAGGACTCTTTGGTGTATAAAGAAGGTCTCAGGGGATAGAGATTGATGTATCTTTTTAGTATCTTAGTCGTATAATTCATAGATTCAAGGTTTTGTAACCCTAATACTAGTTAGAGTATTCATATTAATATATTAAAGCTTTGTTTGTTAATCTATTTGTTCATTAGAATTACTGTTCTATTGCATATACTTCTTATTGATCAAAGATTAGATTTTACATAATCTTTGATATATTTTACAAAGTTTCTACCATACTTATGTAGGATTTATCTTGCATAACTAAACCTTACACAAGCTAAGGAATTCAAGATCTATTCAAGTGGGATCAACAAGTGGTATCAAAGCTTGTTGAGAAGCTTTGAATAAGAAGAAACTGCTTTTACACACAAGGTCTGTTTGTTACAAAGAGATGGATTAAGACTCAGCACACATGGTGGCTGCATCAAAAGTGCCTATGCTCAAACCAGGTGAGTATGAACTTTGGAGGATGAGGATGGAACAGTACATACAAATGATTGATTATTCTCTATGGGAAGTCATAGAGAATGGTAATGCACCTCCAATAACAAAAGTTGTTGAAGGTGTTGAGACTATAATTGCTCCTACAACTGCTGAAGAAAAGGCACAAAGGAGGTTAGAGTTGAAGCCAAGAAGCACTTTATTGATAGGCATCTCTAATAAACATCAATTGAAGTTTAACTCACTTGAAGATGCCAATTCATTACTACATGCTGTTGAGAAGAGGTTTGGAGGGAATGCTGCTACTAAAAAGACTTAGAGGAATCTTCTAAAGCAGCAATATGAAAATTTTACTGCATCTAGCTCAGAGGTGTTAGATCAAACCTTTGATAGGCTTCAAAAGCTTATCAGTCAGTTGGAGATTCATGGTAAAAGTATCTCACAAGAAGATGTGAATCAGAAGTTCTTAAGAAGTCTGTCACCAAAATGGAACACACATACCATTGTGTGGAGGAATAAGCCTGAGATAGATACATTCTTTAGCTTGTAAAGAGTTTGTTACCTTGGATAAATCTAAACTAACAATGGTAGAAACTTTGTGTGTATATTAAAGAGTATGCGGAATCTACTCTTCAATATCTAGAAGAATAATAAATGTAATAGTATATGTGAAAGAACAAAGATGTAACAAAAAGCTTCAATATTATTATGATCAATAATACGAGTACTCTGTCTAGTACTAGGGGTTACAACCTTAAAGCTATAAATATCTAAATCATATGGAAAACTAATATCCATCTCTATACCCTAGGACCTCCTTTTATACACCAAGGAGTCCTACAAGGTTTACAATACATTCCTAACTTATCATGATCTTTTCTATAAACAAATAAGTTATACATATTTTTTTACAAAAATATCTCATACTTATCTTTGTAAGTATTCTTGTTCTCCAATCAATCTTTATCTCTTCTCTAATATGTCTTTGATCTTATCTCTGTCAGCATAATCCTTCTAGCAATTGTAATTACCTAGTAGTAGTAACTGAGCACAAGCAGCATTAACCACTTTAGAAGTTTACTCTAGTAGTACTAACATACACTAGCAGTACTAACTTTCGTACTAGCAGTAGTAACTACTTAGTATATTCTCTGTCTTCATATGTAAGCAGTCTTAACTTCTACTAGCAGTAGTAACTCTATACTAACAGCACTAACTACTTAGCATAATTTTCATTAGTATCACCAACAGTACTAAGTCATACTCGATAGTACTAATATATACTTGAGCAGTAGTAACTCTAAGAATCATCTTAAAGCCTTTTAATCCAAAAAATCCTCCCCTAAACCTGATGTTCATCTTTTGAATCTTCAAGTTTCTTCATTAAAAGTCTTCATCATACTCAGGAGGATACATTTAAATACTTCATTGACCTTTTTGTTGTTTAACCATAAGCTTGAGGAGTTGATAACACATTTCATTAAAGTGATCATCTTGAAGTTTTTTGTTCAGCATATTGGTGATTGTTATTGGTGTGAAGGGATATCTTTTCTCAACTAACATAAAGATATGAAGATCTTTAAACCTTACAAAGTGTACTCTACACGAATCAAACAACTTCCAAACAGTAACTTTATATCCTTGTAGACTTCTCCATACTACACTCTTTTTGTTAGGTTTAAACATTACTTTAAGGTCACCCCATAACACTCTTTCATGATCATCCTCTAGCCTTATATTCCTATATTTAGCTTTAACCAGCTTCCAGAGGGTTTCTAAATATTCTCTATCAATATTTTGAAGCATCCTAATCATTGATGAATGTCTTTTTGTGCTTCCATCAGCTCTTATCAACTGAAAATGTCCCATCATTCCTTCTCTAACAATCTTATATTCAACAATCATTGGTGGTTTGGTGGCTAGTGGTATTGCCTCAATAGCTACCTCATCATCTTTGACTATCTCCAAATTCTTTTTCAACTCTTCCTCTTCTTTGTCAGTATGCTCCTCAGTTTCTACATGCTCATCAATCTTTTGTTTCTTTGACATATCAGATTCCAGTTTATCCCCTTCTCTTTTTGAACTTTTCTCTGTTCCTGCCTCACTTCTTTTTACCACTTCTAAATCCATATTCACAAAAGTATTCACCCTCTTCATTTCTCTATCAAACAATTTCTAAATTTCATCAAAGGTTTTTCCTTTTAACTACTATGCTTGAATCCTCCTATGTTCTTAAGATAAGTTGACATTTGATTTCTCTTATGAGATTTTGTTGGTGCCTTTCTTCTTATCTCTTTAGGTCTAAGCTTGGCAAAGTGCTTCTTTCTATTGTTCATAAGCTCTACAAACAGTCTTGATCTTTCTTTAATGGTTATTTCTCCATGTTCTTCTGTTTGTAGCCTTTGAGCAAATTCAAAGTCTGCCTCCATCATAGCCTGTGTGTTGTCTCATGATTCAATTAAGGCTATGTTTTCTTCTTCTTCACTTTGCCTTTTAAGTCTCTCTTCTTCTATAAGTTCATCTTGCATCTGAGCTTCAAGATTTCTAGCCATTTCCTCATCAAGAGCAACTTGATCTTTCTTTTTTAAAGGTTTCTCAAGCTCAATCATTATTTTCTTACCTTTGTATTTAGACTTTGATGATTGTGCTGAAGATACTACTGGTCTAAATGTAGCTGCTTGCTCCTCTTGTTCATGAAATACAATTGCTTTTGCCTTTGGTCTTGTACTGACAGTTGTAGCAGCAGATGTAATAGCCTTGAATTTTGCTGCTTTTATTTCAATCAAGGTTTCAGTAAGTGATAACTCATCTTTTGAAATTGCAGGAGTTGAAACAGCAATAGTAAGAGTTGTAGCAGCAATAGTAACTGTAATTGTAGGCGAAGCACTATCTTTAACAACAGTAGTAACTGCTTTACTAGCAGTAGTAACTACTTCAGCAGTAGAAACTTCCATTTCATCAACCTTTGTACCCTGCTCTTCTTTCTCACCAGCTACAACATCTATAACTACCTCATCACCATCAAGGACTCTAGTATCAAACATCAAATCTTCATCCTGCTTTTCTTGAGTCTCATTAATCAAAGTTACTTCAGCATCTGCATCAAGATTAGCAATTTTCCTCCCCTATTTGGATGGATCCTCCTGATCACCCAAACTTTCTCTGTCCATAGAGGATTCACCAAATTTCCTTAATCTTGTTAACCCTGTAGGTCTTGATTTCTCTCTCTTATCTAACTTCTGAACCCTCTTCTTTAAATCAGCAATTTCTTTTGCTTGAGCATCCTTTGCTTTCTCCAAATCAAGAACCTGTTTTTGTAAATTGGTACACAAAATCATCAATTTTGTTAGTTGCATTCTATCCTTACCACTAGGTTGTAGATCATTAGAAGGTGTAGGAATATTTTCCTCATGTTGTGTATCATCTTGAGAAACCTCTGTTTCCTTCCTCTGTTTTCTCATGGACTTCTGTTTCTTCTAAGATTTAGAGGATGTAGATGGTTGATTAAAAATGGGTATCTGATTGGAATCAATTGGAAGGTCTGAATCCTTACCCACTTCTTCAGAAGCTTGAACCATAATAGTATTGAATAAAGGTGTAATCCTACCAGAAAAATCCTTTCCTTATCTTTTCATATTTCCAAAGATTTTCTTTGTGTGTAAGGGAGTAACATAGACCTCTTTGTATTTAGACATTCCTGTAACTTGTTTGTTTAGAAAGACTTGCACAAACCTTAGAAATAGAAGAATTTTAACCCCGCCCTCCAAGTGCTTCACCATATTGTCAAATATATATTTGGAGAAGTTGAATTTATGGTTTGTTGAAAGACATATGATTGCAGATGCCATAGTGCTACTAAATTCATTCCAGGCAGTTGTTTTAGCACTAAGTCATTATAGAATTGTATGGATTAAAAACTTCCATTGGGGAGAGAAGAAAGCTTTATAAAAAGTAAGCTTTTGAGTTAGTTTTTCATACCCCATCTTTGACAGTTGTTCAAAGATCACATCATTTGGCAGACAATTAGTGACTCCAGCATCATCTAACTTAAGATCACATCTTATACTTGTCTCTGTAAGGATCACCTTCTTCTTATTAACTAGGGCTTGTATCTAACGCTCCTCATTAACAATCTTACCTTTTTGCAGTTGCCCAGAACTGTTGAATACATGACTCATATACTGTAGGATTAACTGTTAAGGCATATTTGATGTGACTTGCATTAAGAAAATCAACAATCTCTTCAAACCCAACACCTTCTTTGGGTTTATCCAAAAATGCAACTAAATTATAGGTTTCAGCAAACTTAGGGCTCGACATTGTTTTGGGTTTTGATGATTAATGATAAAATTGAGTTAGAGTTTATGATTAAAGAGTATATTAAGGTGTAAAATCAATCAAATGAGTGATTAAAACCCTTAATTGAAGTATTTATGAAATCACCCTCAACAACATTAACTTGAACTAGCAACATTAAGTTAAACCTAACAGTATTAACTAACCCAACAGTAGTAAGTTATGCCTGGCAGCATTAACTAATACGAGCAGTAGATAATTAAGCCTAACTACATTAACTTAAGCTTAGCAGCATTATGTTTAAGCTGAGCTGCATTAACTTTAAGACACCAGCATTAACTTAAGCTTAGCAGCATTAAGTTTAACATGTGGTGTCTAAATAACTTCTTAGATCGTTGCAAGCTCAGGTTGTTTAGACCTCATCTAGGATCATGATAACAAAGACAATAACATATATGCACAACGGAATTAAACATAAGAACAATGTTATCATCAATAAGGTTTTTCTTCATTATCATTCACTCCAAGCATTTCCTTCATCAAAGTTGATTATCACAAGCTCTCTTTCTGTTTTTAAGCTCACATTATCTCTCATTTCTTTTTTTCACAAATACACTCTATCTGTTTTTGTATCACACATCTCTCTTTCTATTTTTCATTCTAACTGATTCTCTCAATTCTTTTAGCTTACAAAATCACTCTGTCTGTTTTTATGATGCAAAATCAAGAGTATTTTTCAGACAATTTTGTACACAATTCCATCAATTCTTTTAAGTTTCATACTGTTCTCCCCACTTCCAAGTTTGTTAACTCTTGAGAGAGATGGTTCATTGGACTGTTTAGATGTAGCCTCAAATCTAATTTGAGCTCTTGCACCCCCTAATATGGTATCTTAGCACCTGGGACTACTACCTGAACCAATTCCCTAAGGACTTGGCTCATTAAGTGTTGCCATAGATTGGGTCTTATTTTATGTTACCCCTATCCTACTCTGCTTCTAAGCTAGAAGCAGTAGTGGTAACTCTTTCCATTCTGTCTTCCCACTCCTTAATGACAGTCTCATCTGCTACAAGGGAAAAGATCCACTAGACTGAGATATCTTAGTGGACTTATTGGCTTTCCTAGGTTTTTAAGTCTTTTTGGGTTAAGTTAATGATGGAACAGTGATTGTTTATAAGGTTAAATAGTGAAATAGTTGTGGATGTGTGTTGGTGATCAATGGGTTTTCCTGATCCTTCACCCACATTTGCTTAATATGCAGCTTTTCCATTTATGACAACAGCAGTAATTTAACAGCATAAACTATACTACCAGTAATATTTATGCTTACCAGTAGTAAGTTAAGGCCAACAACACTAACTTAAGTGTATCATAAGCTGCTGTTCCATTCTATTTCAAGCATCATTCGTGCTGCATACAAGTTACCTCCCCTCAAGCAATGCTTTAGAGGTTAATCATTCTAATACTTGCAATCAGATATTGAAACCTTCCAACATCAAATGATTTTATGAGTAAATCTGCAACATTGTGATCTGTATGAATTTTTATCATCTGAATAAGCTTCTTCTCATTTGAATCCCTGATGAAATGATGTCTAATCTCAATGTGCTTAGTCCTTGAATGAAACACTGGATTCTTAACTATGCAGATTAGGCATTCATTATCAATGAAAATCTTGGTATTCATGAAGTTGTAGCCATAATCTAGCATTTGATTTTGAATCCATAACACATGTCCACAACAACTAGCTGCTGCCACATATTCTACTTTAGTAGTAGAATTGGCAACTATAGTTTGCTTCTTATATTGCCATGAAATCAATCTTCTTCCAAGAAATTGACAACCTCCTGTTATGGATTTCCTGTCTAAACTAGCACCAACATAGTTAATGTCAGTATAAGCTTCCAAGTCAAATGGTAAGTCCTTAGGATACCAAAGTCCCAATTTAGGTTAACCTTTCAAGTATCTAAAGATTCTTTTCACAGCATGAAGACGTAAATCTTTAGGTGTGACTTGAAATCTTGCACAAGCACATACATCAAACATTATATAGATACAATAATGATCCAATCATTAATCTATATAAGTGGACATCAACATCTTCAGCTTTTGCATCCTTGTGTAATGGCTTTGAAGTCTCCATAGGTGTGCTTGCTGTCTTCACAGTTGTAAGGCCAAATTTCTTCAAAATTTCATCCACATGCTTGTCTTGAATAATGAAAATTCCATCATATTTCGATGTCACTTGTAGTCCTAAGAAGAAAGTGAGCTCTCCCATAGAACTCATCTAAAACTTCTTATGCATTATCTTCTCAAAATCAGTGCACATCTCCTTCCTTGTAGACCCAAAAATGATATCATCAACATAGACTTGAACCAACAAAATATCACCTTTGACCCTTTTAATGAATAAAGTTTTATCTGTCTGACCTCTGTGAAATCTATTGTCTAGTAGATAGGTAATAGAGTTTCATACTAGGCTCTAGGAGCTTGATGTAGACCATATAGTGCTTTTTCTACCTTATAGACTTTGTCAGGAAAATCTGGATCTTCAAACCCTGGAGGTTGATAGACATAGACTTCTTCATCAATTTTGCCATACAGAAATGCACTCTTCACATCCATCTGGTATACAACAAAATCTTTAAAAGAGGCATAGGCTAAGAATAGTCTAATTGCTTCAATTCTTGCAACTAGAGCAAAGACCTCATTATAATCTATTCCTTCTTCTTGAGTGTGACTTTGTGCAACAAGCCTTGCCTTGTTTCTAATCACAATTCCTCTTTTATCTTTCTTGTTTCTATACACCCATTTTTTTCCAATAGCCCTCTTGCCATATGGTAAATCCACCAATGTCCAAACTTGTTGTAATTTAAATTGTAGAAGCTCTTCTTGCATAGCCTCTATCCAGCTTGGATCTTTTAATGCTTGGATTACCTTCTTGGGCTCTTCTTGAGATAGGAAACAAGCAAATAGACAAGTATGAAGGTCTTTATGAGTTTTTCCTTCATAAGTAGTACTAAGAAATCCTTGTTCATTTAACATTCTCCTTGTTTTAACACCAGATTACACATCACCAATTATATTTCCAAGTGACTGATCTTTATGGATTCTTGTATTTGGAGTAGTAGGAACTGGATATGTGGTAGAAACGTTGCTTATATCCAATTCTATTTCATATCTAAAGAAATCAGCATGAGTGGTCTTAGGTGGAGCAGTAGAAACTGTTGGACTTGTAGTATTAATATTTAGACTACCAGTATTATCATTTGCACTAGCAATATTAATATTTTGCCTAGCAGTATTAACATCTAGATAACGGCTTTTAGGTTTCTCTTGATTATCAATTCCACCTGCATCATCCTTCTTTCCAGCATCACTAGAAGGTTGTAATTCATTATTACTTGCATTCTCTAAAGTATGACCAAATAGTGAACCATATTTCCATAGTGGCATCAAAATGCAGTTTTGGCTAGATCCTGTCTCCTTGTTAGAGTGACCTATACTAGCACTTTCTTCTGTACCTGCAAAATCATTAGAGTTTGTACCTGCAACAACTGGTACATAATTCATTGATTATGTTAGAACATCAATATCATAGAGCCACTTTGGTCATACACTTGCAATAATAGGCTTATCCTTCAAGAATCTTACATGCAGGTTTTCTTCTACTTTCTTAGTTCTAATGTTGTATACCCTAAAAGGCTTGTTATTTAATGAGTATCCAACAAAGAATCCAACATCAAACTTTCCATTAAACTTGCCTAAATGATCTAAGGTATTTAGAATGGAAACATGACACCCAAATGGTCTTATGAAGCTTAGAGAAGGTGTTCTTCCTCTAAATAATTCATAAGGGGTCTTGTTATGAGGCTTAACTACTAATACCCTATTATGCACATAACAAGTAGTATTGACTGCCTCAGCCCAAAATGTAGTAGATAACTTAGAGTCAACTAACATGGTTCTAGCAGCCTTAATTAGTGTCATATTTCTCCTCTCAGCTACACTATATTGCTGAGGAGTTCTAGCTACATTGAATTCCCTTCAAATACCTTTCATTGCACAAAAACCATTCATAACACTATTCTTGAACTCTATTCCATTGTCACATCTGATTATCTTAACTTTCTTATCAACTAGGTTTTCTATCTCTACTATAAACTTCTTAAGAATACTTGAAGTCTCATCCTTAGATGCTAAAAGGAATACCCATGTAAATCTACTATAATTATCAGTGACAACTAACCATATTTCTTATGCATTAAGCTGCTTATAAAAGTAGGACCAAACAAATCCATATGCAGCATGAATAAAGGTTGAGAAATAGAGTTATGTATCTTTGAATTATAAGAGGCTTTGTGTTGCTTTCCCTTAAGACAAGCAACAAAAGTTTGGTCATTTTCGAAACGTTTTATAGGTAAACCTCTTGCAAGGTTATCCTTAACAAGTTTATTAATATTTTTAAAATTTATATGACCAAGCCTCCTATGCCATAGCATTAATTCATCAAGTGTGACCTTTGCAACAAGACAAGTTAAACTCTCTTTAGGAATAATATTCCTCATATCAACACTATACATGTTGTTCTTTTTAGGAACTTTAAGTAAAACCTGACTTTCATTAGCTAACTTAAAGTCAGGAGATAGAACAAAACATTCAGTGTTAGTAAAAAGAACACTGTTCTTTTTGTCACACATTTGTGAGACACTAAACAGATTAAACTGTAACTGCTTGACAAAGTACACATCCTCAAAATCAAGTTTACCAATTTTAAGAGTTCCTTTACCAGTAATTCTTCCTCCTTTTGCTCCCCCCAAAGGTAACATATCCTAAATTAAATTCTTTGTAGTCTGAGAGATAGGACATGTTTCTTGTCATGTGCCTTGAGCATCCACTGTCAACATATCCTTGATCTTTATTTTGTAGATGTCCCTGCACATAAAAGTAAGGAAATTAGTTTCCTTTGGGGACCCAAGCCATCACTGACTTGGATCTGCCTCGTGCTTCAACATAGTTATGTCTTTTTAATGTAATTGATGCACTATCAAGTTTGGTAGGTCTCCAAACCCAACATGCTGAGGCCTTAACAACATTCACCTGATTATCCCTAACAACATTAACTACTACTGAATTTGGCCTAGTAGTCTTAACTGTTTTTGGCCTGACAGTATTAACTTTTCCCTTAGCAATATAACTTTTTGATGAAAACTTCTGTTAGTTAATGATGTTTTCTTTTAAATGGGCCTTCTTACACTTCATGGTGCTATTTTATAAAAGTGTGACATTGGTCTAACACTATGAACTGTAGTTTTGGGATGAGCAGTATTAACAGGCCTAGCAGTATTAAGTGGTTTTAGGCCATTTTTCATTAAAAATGCTCTTGGAAACATGTTCCTTTGAGCACTAGGGTGAGTTTTTTGAGCAGAATAATTATAATTCACCCTTGATAGTTATTCCCAAATACCACCCTTTCCCTTTGGTGATAATTGAAGTTAGCCTGTAAATGGTTAAAACTTCCACAAACAAAACAACCTTTATTATACATCACAAAATCACTTCCTAGCTGTTGGGATTTAAGATTATTCTAGTTTCTTTGATTCCCCTAGGTTTTTGTGATATGTACATCTCTGCATACTTAACCGGTTTCCTAGCTGGTTTTTCTTGTTGTTTAACAAGCTCTATCTTAGTAGGAAAAACAGTTTGGTTCTATTTCTCTGACACCAACTCCTCAGCCAATGAGGCATCAAGAGTTTTCTTAACCCCATTAGAGGTTTCTACACAAACACTCTTACTGGCCTTAGGTCCATAGCCTTCAAACGCAGGCTGTTGGAACTCCTCAAGACTAGAGTTGGACAAATCAATAGTTGGGGGTGCAAATAAGCCTATAGGTGGAGGTGTAATTGCATTATAACTTTCATACCCTATA
The DNA here is from genome assembly GCA_026074375.1 of Tanacetum coccineum. Lineage (NCBI taxonomy): Eukaryota > Viridiplantae > Streptophyta > Magnoliopsida > Asterales > Asteraceae > Tanacetum > Tanacetum coccineum. Next base: position 81,244 of record BQNB010001954.1, on the reverse strand, counting down.
CCCTTCCTACTGTTATCAGTTATTTGACTCCCTATTAATTTGTCTAGACTTTTAGAAGCATTTTCAAATTTGTCAATTTTAAGCTTATTGCTTTCTTTCTCTTTCTTAAGTTTTTCTAATTCACATTTAAGCACACTAATGTCAGAGTCTTTATATGTGATATCTCTTTTAAGAATAGCAATTTGCTCATAAAACATAGCCTCATTCTTCTTGTAGAAGACAAGTTCTTCTACAAATGCTAAACCTCTTTTATATGTAGCTAGATCAAACTCATATTTATTAAACTCTATTCTTAAATTATCATATTGAGTTTTAAGAGTTTCAAAGCTTTTAAGACAAGTATTAGAACAAGTTTTGTCATTATATACCTCTGAGTCCGAGAAAGCCATAAGAGCCATATTGGTAGGGACTTCCTCATCTGCCATAAAGCTCCAATCAAAACCAGCCCCATCAATAGCCACCATTGCTTTGGAAGAATTTTCTTCCACATTCACAGTTCTTTTTTAGCTGTCTTGATTCCTAGGTCTGCTTTCTTGGTTCCTAGGACCTCTGCATTCCCTTGCAAAATATCCCATCTTATGACAATTAAAACATTCAACCTTAGACTTGTCATAACCAACTGTATCACTCCTATTAATAGTGATCTTCTTACCAGTTCTCTGGTAATACCTTCTTGCTCTCATACTTAGTAATGCTAACTGCCATTTCAAATCCATTTCTTTAAGGTCATCTTCATGGATTTGTTCAAGGTCTTCATGTACAAGTTGAGACCCATTTGGATGATTGGCCAAAAACGCATAGACAGTGGCATCACTTAAGTTAGCAATGCTAGCAGTACTAACTGGTGTGCTAACAGTACTAACTTAAATATTAGTAGTAACAACTTCATTAGTGCTGCCAGGAGATGATCAAAAGGCCATATTCTGAGAGCATGAGCTTGAGCTTGAGCTTGAGCTTGAGCTTGTGGTTATAGTTTTTTAACCTCTTATTCAACAATCATGAAATTGTTGTAGAGATCATCAAAGCTCATTGTGTCTAGATCTAGTTTATTCCTCCAGACCATAACATGAGTATTCCACTCAGAAGGCAAACTTCTCAAAAAATTCAAATTAAGATCTTCTTGTGAAATAATTTCACCCAGAATAGCTAGCTGACTTACAATCTTCTGAAGCATATTAAAAATAGTGTCAAGTGACTTTGTGCTTTTAGCATTGAAGTTCTCATACATCTACTTCAGAAGTGTCTTTTGAGTCTTCTTTGTGGCATCATTACCACCAAATCTTGCATATATTGCGGCAAACAAGGTCTTAGCATCCTTGTATTGATTGAATGTCAATAGATGTTCATTGGGAAGTGTCATCAGCAACATGCTTCTTGCTTTTACATCATTCTATTTCTAGGCCTTCTCTTCAGTGGTAACATGACCTGGTATTGTTGAAGTAGAAGTACCATCTGTATTTGATGTTGTTCGAGCTACGGGTTTGAAAGAATTACCATTCTCTATGACATCCCATAGAGCATAGTCTTGTACTTAAAAGTATTGCTCTATTCTTAGTTTCCACATCTCATAATCACCCTGTTTGAGAATGGGCAATTTTGTAGTAGTATTTGTTTGAGTAGTTTCAAGATCCATCTCTTATTTGTGAGTAAAAATTCAGTTTTTTCTAGATTAAAGTTTCAGAACACAAGCTCTGATACCACTTGTTGATCCCAACTCAAGATCTATTCTTTAGCTTGTAAAGAGTTTGTTACCTTGGATAAATCCAAACTAACAATGGTAGAAACTTTGTGTGTATATTAAAGAGTATGTGGAATCTACTCTTTAATATCTAGAAGAATTATGAATGTAACAGTATATGTAAAAGAACAAAGATGTAACAAAAAGCTTCAATAGTATTATGATCAATAATACGAGTACTCTGTCTAGTACTAGGGTTTACAACCTTGAAGCTATGAATATCTAAATCGTATGGAAAACTGATATCCATCTCTATACCCTAGGACCTCCTTTTATACATTAAGAAGCCCTACAAGGTTTACAATACATTCCTAACTTATCATGATCTTTTCTATAAATAAATAAGTTATACATATCTTTTACAAAAATATCTCATACATATCTTCGTAAGTATTCTTGTTCTCCAATCAATCTTTATCTGTTCTCTGATATGTATTTGATATTATCTCTATCTGCATAATCCTTCTAGCAGTTGTAATTACCCACCAGTAGTAATTGAGCACAAGCTGCATTAACCACTTTAGAAGTTTACTATAGCAGTATTAACATACACTAGCAGTAATAACTTTCGTACTAGCAGTAGTAACTACTTAGTATATTCTATGTCTTCATATCTGAGCAGTCTTAACTTCTACTAGCAGTAGTAACTCTATACTAACAACATTAATATATACTAACAGTAGTAACTAGAAGTAGTAACTTTATACTACCAGTACTAACTACTTAGCATAATTTTCATTTGTATCACCAACAGTACTAAGTCATACTCGACAATACTAATATATACCTGAGTAGTAGTAAATCTAAGAATCAACTTGAAGACTTTTAATCCCAACATTAAGCTTGGATGATCTTTACAACAACCTGAAGATCTATAAACCAGAGGTCAAAGGGACATCAAGGTCAAGCATAAACACACAAAATGTAGCCTTTGTGTCCTCAAACAGCACCAGCAGTATAAATGGAGCAGTTAATACTGCTCATGGTGCTACAACTGCTAGCACTCAAGCTACTGCTGTTAACTCAACAATAATTGACAACTTAAGTGATGATGTAATCTATGCTTTCTTTACAAGTCAACCAAACAGTCCACAACTTGATAATGAGGACTTGCAACAAATTTATCCTGATGATTTAGAAGTGATAGATTTAAGGTGGCAGATGGCTATGCTAACAATGAGGGCAAGGAGATTCTTAAAGAACACTGGAAGGAAGTTTTCTGTGAATGGTACTGAGACCAATGGGTTTGATAAGTACAAGGTGGAGTGTTACAACTGTCACAAAAGGAGACACTTTACTAGGGAGTGCAAAGCTCCAACAAACCAAGATAACAGGAATAGGGAGAACACAAGAAGGGTTGTGCCAGTGGAGACAACTACTAATGATTTGGTGTCGAGTGATGGTTCTGGTTATGGTTAGAGTGATCAAGCAGAAGAAGGTCCAACTAACTTTGCACTCATGGCTTACTCTTTTACATGTTCTAACTCTGAGGCCAATCTACAGCAAGATTTATAAAAGAAAGGAGTGATTGATAGTGGATTCTCAAGGCACATGACAGGGAACATGTCCTATCTTACTGATTTTGAAGAAAATAATGGAGGATATGTTGCCTTTGGAGGTAACCCCAAAGGAGGGAAAATCACAGGCAGAGGTACAATCAAAACTGGTAATTTAGATTTTAAGAATGTGTATTTTGTAAGAGAGTTATAGTTTAACCTCTTTAGTGTCTCACAAATGTGTGACAAAAAGAATAATGTTCTCTTTAATGACACTGAATGTATTGTTTTATCTCTAAACTTTAAGTTAACTGATGAAAGTCATGTTTTACATAAAGTTCCTAGAAGGAACAATATGTATAGTGTTGATTTAAAGAATATTATTCCTAAAGGATGTCTAACTTGTCTCTTTACAAAAGCCACATCTGATGAATCTAAACTTTGGTATAGGAGGCTTGGACACATAAATTTCAAAACTATGAAAAAACTGGTTAAGGAAAATCTTGTAAGAGGTTTACCTTTAAAACTTTTTGAAAATAATCTGTTAGGATTAAAAGACATCTTAGTGCTGTTGAAGTTACTGCTGCTAGTTATGAAGTTACTGCTGCTAATATGGAAGTTACTACTGGTGGTTATAGTTTCTACTGCCGATGAAGACTGGAGGAAATATTCTAAGTCATCACTACTGCTAGAGTAAAGTTACAACTGCTAGTGTAAAAGTTAAGACTGTTAGAGTGTTTTTGCTGCTAAAGTTAAGTTAGTACTGTTAGTGTATATGTTAGTACTGCTTATGTAATAAGAATGAGATATTTTAGGAAAAGATATGTATGAGTAGAAAATGCGTTGTAAGCCCATTAGGGTTCCTTGGTGTACAAAAGGAGACCCTAGGGCATGTAGTTGATATCAATATCTCATTCTACATAGTCATATATAGCTTCAAGGTTTTGTATAACCCTAACACTATCAAGGGTGTTCATATTAGTATATTGAGGCTTAAAGTTTGGTATTATACAATCTTGTTTGTTACTGTTTTATTGATCATTCTTCTTAGTATCATAAACTAGATTCCGCATAGTCTTTCGTATATTCAATCAAAGTTTCTACCATAGTTGTCTTGGATTTATTCAATATAACTAAGCCTTTTACAAGCTAAGAAAGATCTATTCAAGTGGATCAACAAGTGGTATCAAAGCTTGTTGAGAAACTTTGAATTAGAAGAAATAATCTACACATACCAGATCTATTTGTTTGTAAAAATATGGAGTTAGTATCTGCACAAATGGTTGCTGGTGTAAAACTTCCAGTGCTCAATCCAAATGAATTTGAGATTTGGAAAATAAGGATAGAACAATACTTTCTAATGACGGATTATGCTCTTTGGGAAGTAATAGTCAATGGTGACTTACCTCCACCAAAGAGAATTGTTGATGGTGTTGAGCAAACATATCCTCCTACAACTGCAGAAGAGAAGTTAGCAAGGAAGAATGAGTTAAAGGCAAGAGGTACTCTGTTAATGGCTCTCCCTAATGAACATCAACTAAAATTCAACACCTACAAAAATGCCAAGTCTCTGATGGAAGCTATAGAGAAGAGGTTTGGAGGTAATAAGGAGTTAAAGAAAGTACATAAGACACTTCTTAAACAGAAGTATGAGAATTTCAATGGAAGTAGCTCACAAGGACTTGACCAGATTTATGATAGGCTGCAAAAGCTTATCAGTCAGCTAGAGATTCATGGAGAAACTATTTCTCAAGAAGATGTGAATTTGAAGTTATTAAGAAGTCTGCCATCTGAGTGGAAGACTCATAACCTGATTTGGAGGAACAAACCTAATTTAGATACTTTGAGCATGGATGACATATACAACAATCTAAAGATTTATGAAATTGAAGTTAAAGGGTCATCTAGCACAAGCCAAAACACACAAAACATAGCTTTTGTATCTTCCAATATCACTGGCAGCACCAATAAAGCAGTTAAGACTGCTCATGATGTTTCTGCTACTAACTCTAAGGATAATGCTTCTAATTTACCAAATGTTGATAGTCTGAGTGATGCAGTGATCTACTCCTTCTTTGCTAGTTAGTCAAACAGTTCACAATTAGAAAATGAAGACCTAAAGCAAATTGATCCAGATGATTTAGAGGAGATGGACTTGAAGTGGCAGATGGCAATGCTGACAATGAGAGCAAGAAGATTTCTCAAGAAGACAGGAATGAATCTAGGTGTTAATGGGACTGATACCATTGGCTTTGGCAAGACCAAGGTGAAATGCTATAATTGCCACAGAAGAGGTCATTTTGCTAGGGAGTGTAGGGCTCATAAGTATCAAGACAATAGAAACAGAGAGACAACAAGAAGGACTGTGCTAGTTAAGGAAACTACTTCTAATGCTTTAGTATCTCAGTATGATGGCTTTGGCTATGATTGGAGTGACCAAGCTGAGGAAGGACCTACCAATTTTGCACTTATGGCTTATACTTCTTTAGGTTCTTCAAGCTCAGACACTGAGGTATCAACTTGTTTTAAAGCATGTTTAAAATCTTATGAAACTCTCAATGAACATTATTATAATCTAACAAAAGATTTTAATAAGTCTTAATTAAATGTAGGAGCTTATAAAGCAGGTCTAGAATCTGTAGAGGCTAGACTAGATATGTATAAAAAGAATGAGGCTGTTTTTGAAGAGGACATAAAGATTTTAAAACTTGATATTAAGTTGAGAGATAATGCACTAACAGAGCTTAGAAAGAAATTTGAAAAAGCTAAAAAGAAAGAGATGATTTAAAACTTACCTTGAAAAAATTTGAAAATTCATCTAAGAATCTAAGCAAACTGTTAGAGATTTAAGTAAGTGATAAGTTCAAGACCGGTGTGGGGTTTGATAGTCAAGTGCTTGATAGTCAAGTGTTTAATAGTCAGTGAATGATAAGTTCAAGATTGGTGTGGGGTTTGATAGTCAAGCGCTTGAGTTTAAAAATAAAGCTTGCTATGTATGTGGAAGTTTTAACTATTTGATCAAAGATTGTGATTTTTATGAAAAGAAAACGGTGGAAAAACCTGTATGGAACAATGCTAGAAGGGTAAATCACCAAAATTCTCAAAGAATGACTCACCCTTATCCAAAAGGAAATTTTGTTCCAAAAGTAGTCTTAATGAAATCTGGTTTTAAAACACTTAATAGTGCTAGGCAAAACTTTTCAAGAGCAGCAGTATTAGTTAATACTACCAGACTAATTAATATTGCCTACCCAAGACCAATAGTGAATAGCGCATGGCCAGCATCAAATGTTTCAAATAGCTACATTCATATGATAGAAGGCCCCTTAACAAGTTTACAACAAATAAGAACAGTAAATTCAATGAAAAAGTTAATACTGTTAGGGGAAATGTTATTACAGTTGAGCGAAAAGCAATAGTAAGTGATAATAAGGGAAATGAGGCTAATGATGTTAAGGCCTTAGCATATTGGGTTTGGAAACCAAAGCACAAAATTTTAGACCATGTCTTCAGAAACAATGGTGTATCAATGTCCTTTAAAAGATTGGACTATGTTAATGCACAAGGCAGATCCAAGTCAGTAATGGTTTAGGTTTCCAAAAGAAATTAATTTTCTTACCATTATGTGCAGGGAAATCCACAAAAAGACATGAAGGATAAAGGAGTGATTAACAGTAGATGCTTTAGGCACATGACATGGAACAGATCATATCTTATAGATTATGAAGATATTGATGGAGGATTCATTGCCTTTGGAGGTAGTACCAAAGGAGGGAAAATTAATGGGAAAGGTAAAATAAGAACTTGTAAATTGGATTTTTAAGATGTGTATTTTGTAAAGGAACTAAAGTTTAACATCTTTAGTATCTTACAAATGTGTGACAAGAAGAATATTGTACTTTTTACTGATACTAAATGTGTTGTTCTATCTCCAAACTTTAAGTTAACTGATGAAAATCATGTTTTGCTTAAAGTTCCTAGAGAAGATAACATGTATAGTGTTGATTTAAAGAATGTTGTTCCTCAAGGAGGTCTCACTTATCTCTTTGAAAAAGCCACATCAGATGAATCTAATCTTTGGCATAGGAGGCTTGGATATGTAAATTTCAAAAATATCAATAAACTGGTTAAGGGAAACCTTATAAGAGGTTTACCTTCACAACTTTTTGAAATAAATCAAATTTGTATTGCTTGTCAGAAGGGAAAACAATTACAAATGTTGCATATGGATATGTTTGGCCTAAAATTTGTAAAGAGTTTAATGAAAAAGATGTACTGCCTAGTTGTCACAAATGACTATAGTAGGTTTAGTTGGGTTTTATTTTTAGCCACTAAGGATGGAACTTATGAAATCCTTAAAACATTAATAACAGGCATAGAAAATCTAATAGACCTTAAGGTGAAAGTGATTAGATGTGATAATGGGACTGAATTCAAGAGTAGGGTCATGAATCAGTTTTGTGAAATAAAGGGTATTAAGAGGGAATTTAGTGTTGCTAGGACTCCACAACAAAATAGAGAAGCAGAAAGGAAAAATAAGACACTAATAAAGGCTGCTAGGACTATGCTAGCTGATTCAAAATTGCCAACAACTTTCTGGTCTGAAGCAGTTAATACTGCTTGTTATGTCTGAAATATGGTGTTAGTTATCAAGCCTCACAACAAGAACCATTATGAACTTTTTCTAGGTAGAAAACATGCTTTAAGTTTCATGAGACCATTTGGGTGTCTTGTTACAATCCTTAATACCATAGATCACCTAGGTAAGTTTGATGGACAGGCTGATGAAGGGTTCTTTGTAGGATACTCTACCAATAGCAAAGCATTTAGGGTATTCAACAGTAGAACTAGGATAGTAGAAGAGAACCTGCATATCAAGTTTAGTGAGGATACACCTATTATTGCAGGAAGTGGACCAAATTATCTTTTTGATATAGATGCTCTAACAAAATCTATGAACTATGAGCCAGTTGTTGCAGGGAATTAATCTAATAGTAGTGTATGTAAAGAAGAATGTGATCATGCAGGTAAAGCTAGTATGGAGACAGTACCTGGTAAAGATTACATACTACTACCATTATGGACTCAATATCTACTATTCTCTTCTAGTCAAAAGGATTCTCCTGATGCAGGATTTAAACCATTAGGAGAGGAAGAAAAAAAGGATGCTGAAGATCTAGGGAATGAAGATAGTGAGGTTCCAAGTACTGAGAAGCCAAGAGTTAATCAAGAGAAAGATGCAAATGTCAACATCACTAACAATATTAATACTGTTAGTTCAACTGTTAATGTTGCTAGCATAGAAGATAATGTTGTTAATAAGAATATAGTCTATGGATGTACTGATGATTCAAAAATGCCAAATTTGGAAGAGATTGTCTATTCAGATGATGATGAAGATGTTGATACAAAGGATGACATGACTAATTTGGATACACATATTCTTGTCAGTCCTATTCTAACTACCAGAATTCACAAGGATCATCCAGTTGAACAAATCATTAGAGATACACATTCAGCACCTCAAACCAGAAGAATGACAAAGAGTGTGACTGACCATGGTATGTTTAGTTCTGTACAACAGAGAATCAACCACAAAGACTTTCAGAATTGTCTATTTGCTTATTTTCTATCACAAGTAGAACCCAAGAAGGTGATTCAACCTTTGACAGATCCAAGCTGTATAGAAGCAATGCAGGATGAGCTTCTACAGTTTAAATTGCAGAAGGTTTGAACTTTGGTTGATTTACCATATGGCAAGAGGGCCATTGGAACAAAATGGGTCTACAGGAACAAGAAAAATGAGAGAGGTATTGTGATTAGAAACAAGGCAAGGCTAGTTGCATAGGGTTACGCTCAAGAAGAGGGAATAGATTATGATGAGGCTTTTGCTCCAGTTGCTAGGATTGAAGCAATTAGGCTGTTCTTAGCCTATGCCTCATTCAAAGACTTTGTTGTGTACCAGATAGATGTGAAGAGTGCATTTTTATATGGCAAGATTGAAGAGGAAGTTTATGTCTGTCAACCTCCAAGGTTTGAAGATCCAGAGTTCCCTGGCAGAGTTTATAAGGTAGAAAAATCATTATATGGTCTACATCAAGCTCCTAGAGCTTGGTATGATACTTTATCTACCTATTTATTAGATAATGGATTTCAGAGAGGTCAGATAGATAAGACTTTGTTCATTGAAAGGGTCAAAAGTGATATTTTACTAGTTCAAGTATATGTTGATGATATCATTTTTGGGTCTACAAGGAAGGAGATGTGTACTGAGTTTGAGAAGATGATGCATCAGAAGTTCTAGATGAGTTCTATGGGAAAGCTCACATTCTTCTTAGGACTGCAAGTGACACAAAAAGATGATGGGATTTTCATCAGTAAAGAAAAGTATGTAGATGAAAATTTGAAGAAGTTTGGTTTTTCAACTATGAGGATAACTAGTACACCTATGGAGACTTCAAAGCCTTTGATGAAGGATGAAAATGCTAAAGATGTTGATGTTCACTTATATAGATCAATGATTGGATCATTGATGTATCTAACAAACGCGTAGAAGTTTAAAATAAATAGTTGAATATTTATTGACGTAACAGAATGTTAAAAACGTGAATGTTACAGAAGCAACTTAATTGAGTGATTGAAATTGAGTAAACGAATTGTCAAAGGTTATGGGTAATGTTTGATTCTAAAAAACAAAGTCAAAAGAGTGACAACTAGGGGAGGAAAGATGACGTCTAAAGCCACCCTTAGTATAGAAATTATTGAAACTGGAACCAACAAGATCGAACCTCTCAGATTTGAACAAGATGTGCAGGAAAATTCGCATGATGATGGTGTGGAAAATAAATCTTCGGGTACTCCTGAAAGAACTACTCAACCATGGTAAAACCACAACAGTCATCTATCCCTTTCCTAAACCGGTCGACAAAGGAAAAAGAAGAAGCACAACAGCGGAAGTTTTTAAAGAATCTAAAACAACTCCATATTAACATTCTGTTTATCGAAGCCTTAGTGCAAATGCCAAAATACGCTAAATATCTGAAGAGTTTACTGACGAATAAATCCAGACTTGAAGAAGCTTGTATTGTGACAATGAATGAAAGGTGCTCATACCTTCTTTGCTTAACAAACTGCCTGAGCAATAAAAAAGGCCCCAGTAACGTTTCACTATCCCTTGTCAATTTAGTAATTTGGCAAACCTAAATAATGCATTAAGCAGATCTATAGCGAGTTAAGGTTTATGATGCCCCTATGAGATTTATCAAAAGTTAGGGTTAGGAAACCAAAACCAACTCAAATTAGCTTAGAAACTAGCCGATAGGATCGATCCAATACCCAAGGAATAAGTCAATAATGTTCTTATTAAGTGGATAAAACTTTGTCGCTCGCTCCATGAATTTTGTTTATCTTGGATAATATGCCCCAAAGACTCTAGAATTCTGATAATTTTATGGAAACCTTTTTTTGGCCATCGCCCGTGCCATGATCGATGTGATTAATAAAAAGATAACACTTAGGGTAAGGAGACGATGAGGGTAATCTTGACAGTGGACCAACTCGAATAAAAAACCAAAGATAAAAAGGAGCAGAAAACTTGGCCGCAAATCAATTTTAAATAACTAGTTAGAGAATCTACACATGGAGTATAGACTGAGAGGTAATTGCTGATGAATTCCCCGACGGCATTTAATGGTGTTTAGATCCAAGTTTAAATACGAGGAGCCATGGTAACAGAGTTCGTTAATTATATTGTTGAAAAGGTTGTTCCCCCAAATTGGACCTTCGAAAAAAGAAAGAGGTTTTTCTCGCAAGTCAAGACTTACTTTTGGGAAGAACCTTATGCATTTAAACTATCGCGCGGATAATATAATGAGAAGATGTGTGGCTAGAAGTGAAACCCTTGAGATTCTGGCACATTGTCATTCGGGACCTACTGGTGGGCATCATAGTGTTAATGTTACCACAAAGAAGGTTTATGATTCTGGATTTTATTGGCCTAGTGTCTTTAAGGATGCTAATGAGTATGTAAGACGATGTGATGCATGTTAAAGATCGAGAAACATGTCTTCAAGGAATGAAATACCTCAAAATAACATTCAGGTATGCGAAGTCTTTAATGTTTGGGGATTAGATTTTATGGGACCATTTCCCCAATCTAGAGGCAATAAATACATATTAGTAGCTGTCGATTATGTATCCAAATGGGTCGAAGCTCAAGCATTACCTATGAATGATGCGCGTGTAGTGGTTAAGTTTTTAAGAAGTTTATTTGCTAGGTTTGGAGTTCCTAAAGCTTTGATTAGTGATAGAGGGATACATTTTTGTAATTCCTAGCTTGAAAAGGCTTTACAAAGATATGGTGTGACTCACAAATTATCCACGGCATATCACCCTCAATCTAATGGACAAACTGAAGTTACTAACAGGGCTATTAAGCGTATCCTAGAGAGATCAGTGGGGTACAATCCTAAAGATTGGTCAAAAAAACTTAACGATGCATTATGGGCATTTAGGGACACAGCCTACAAAACACCGACAAGGTGTACACCTTTCAGACTAGTTTATGGGAAGACATGTCATTTACCCGTAGAGATCGAGTATAAGGTACATTGAGCATTGAAACAATGTAATATGGATTTAACGCTTGCTCGCAAAAGTCATCTTATGCAGCTTAATGAGTTAGCCGAGTTAAGAGATGGTGCTTATAAGAATACTAGAATTTACAAAGAACAGCCTAATAAATGGCATGATTCTAGACTCCGTGGTGATAGAGATTTTAAGGTAAGCGACAAAGTGCTACTTTATAATTCTCGTCTGAAGATGTACCCTAGAAAAACTAAAGTCGAAATGGAGCGGTCTCAACATTATTAAAAAGGTATATCCATATGGGGCTATAGAAATAATTGACATGGATAGGTTTAGCTTCAAAGTCAATGGACAACGATTGATGAAATATTACGAAGGTAACATTGACAAAGAGGATGATGAAGTTATAGAGGTTCGAGGAATGTGTAGGGTGAGGCTGAAGGGAGTCTAACTTAAAGACTCTCATAAAAACAAAAGTGCTTTCCGGGAGACAACCCGAACAATTTTTATTTATTTTTATCAAGTCTGTCTTCCCAGACATCAATACGGCGTATCCGCTCCATACCGTTTGGCGTATTGAATGTCGGAACGTTATCAGTCCTTAGTTTTCTGGCATTTAAACTTTATCGTCAGAGTCCTTCTTCTACGCGTATTCATGCACATGATGACGTCGTATTTTGGCAGACTGACGATCTATTATACTTTTTATCACAGGTCGTTCTATACGGCGTATCCTAGTTTTTGGGTACGGCGTATTGACTGCCAGTACAGTTTATTGTTTTTATTTTTTATTAACCGTAGGATACCCGAGATAGGATTTTGCATGTTTTTCCTATATTTTGCACAGGACCTCGCTGGAAAAGAAATCGACAACGTTGGCGAAGTATCTATCATCTGGAATTCTTGCTCATAAAACTTAACTGGGGAGAATCTACAAGCAAACATCAGGGAGTTTCTCGTTCTAATTATTTAAATTACCCGTTTTTAATGTTTTTAACTATAAAAACTTAGGACATTGTATAATTTAAATGAGGGGATGGTAATTAGAACGTTACATGTCCTATTTTTCGCATTAAAATGCTTAAATTATGCTCAAATTTTAAATTTTTTTTCAAGCATAATTTTGTGAAATTACCAGTTACATAACATGCACATATAACCCTTATTAAATATTGTGAGGATTCAGCCCTATCCGTTTCCAAATGTTTACCCAAATCCCACAAAAATATAAATGTGTCGGTGATGTTGTAGACTTTAAAACTTAGTTTGGTATATCTATTCGAGACCACAATAATGATAACTATAGATTTAGATGGAGTAACTTGTTTAAATTGGTAAATTTCTAGGATTACACCAAAAAGCCCTTTAAAAAAAAAAAAAATAATTTATTTTAAATGATGTTTTTTATTAACTAACTACAACCGTTTAGTCTAACCCCTGTATAAACCCTTATTTACACCATTTTAAGATAAAAATACCCCTAGAAAAACCAGTAGAGCCAATCCTTTAGGATAACACCAACTATTTGTTTTGTTACATCTTAGCCTACCCTGTTAGATTAAGTCCATTTATCAGTTCCTAGTTGCTTAAAGTGTAAAGTACGTATTTCTTGTGTCTTGTGTCATTTTTGTGAAAACTAGAAGGGGGTTTGAATAGTTTACTGCTTTAATTTAAGGTTTTAAGGTGTTTGTAAAAATTCTAGATTCGATTTTATGTGAATTTAATACTTGCACAATATAAACAATATGCTTTTCTAAACAATTCTAAAAGATAAATAATGTAAGACAAGAGATAAGAGTAAGAACCATCAAACCACAACGCGAGGATTTATAGTGGTTCCGGTAACGAAGCACTCTTCGCCCACTCCACTCCCCGAGCACCCAAACTTGAGAGGGTTTTATTTCTTTTTTTTCTTCACTATGTCAACAAACTCCCTTAAGGTGGAGAAAATCGTACACAACGTTGCTTACACCGAATTTATGACACAAAGCTAAATGTCGAGTTCTAATCTTATCTAGAACCGATATATCATAACACGACTTCACTACTTGTTCACGACTTCACAACTTAATGACTTCTTTGCAACTTTAAGACTTCTTCACAACTTCAAGACTTCACTTCACCACACTACTTAGATCATAACTATCTAACCCTACTTGGATAAATCACCACGATCTAACTATACTTACAAAGATCTGCGCAAGAATCTAGCTACTACACACAAATACAAGAGATACAATTGATTTACAAGTTAGTATGGATGCAATAAGATTGTAAACAACACACAAAGGTGTAACACTTCTTCACTTGATGATGGAAGTATTCTTCTCTTGCACTTGAACGAAATTAAGCTTGGATTACTTAGAAACAAAGCTTTATGATTAAATGATCAAAGGATTTTAGTGAGATGTGTGGGCTGTTTTAGAACAGAAAGAATGAGTGCAAAAGGTGAGAAAATAATGAGGAAAAGTCCAATATTTATAGGACAAACTGGAGGAGCGTTAGTCTATGGGGAGGCCCCCTTAATACATGGGCGGCCCCTTTAATTTTAAAGGGACCGCCCACCTATTTAAGGGGACCGCCCATAGACTGACGCTCCTCCAGTTTGTCCTATAAATATTAGACTTTTCCTCATTATTTTCTCACCTTTTGCACGTCATTTCTTCTGTCGAAAACAGCCCACACATCCACTAAAATCCTTTGACATTTAATCCATAAAGGCTTTGTTCTAAGTAATCCAAGCTTAATTCCTCAAGTGCAAGAGAAGAATACTTCCATCATCAAGTGAAGAAGTATTACACCTTTGTGTGTTGTTACAATCTTATTGCATCCATACCATAACTTGTAAATCAATTGTATATCTTGTATTTGTGTGTAGTAGCTAGATCTTGGCGATCTTTGTAAGTATAGTTAGATCGTGGTGATCTTACCAAGTAGTGTTAGATAGTTGTGATCTAAGTAGTGTGGTGAAGTGAAGTCTTGAAGTTGTGAAGAAGTCTTAAAGTTGCGAAGAAGTCATTAAGTTGTGAAGTCGTGAACAAGTAGTGAAGTCGTGTTATGATATATCGGTTCTAGGATAAGAATGAGAACTCGCATTAGCTTTGTGTCATAAATTCGGTGTAAGCAACGTTGTGTACGATTTTCTCCACCTTAAGGGAGTTTGTTGACATAGTGAAGAAAACTCTCAAGTTTGGTGCTCGGGGAGTGGAGTAGGGCGAAGAGGTGCTTCGTTACCGAACCACTATAAATCCTCGCGTTGTGGTTTGATTGTTCTTACTCTTATCTCTTGTCTTACATTATTTGTCTTTTAGAATTGTTTAGATAAGCATATTGTTTATATTGTGCAAGTATTAAATTCACATAAAATCGAATCTAGAATTTTTACAAACACCTTAAAACCTTAAATTAAAGCAGTAAACTATTCAAACCCCCTTCTAGTTTTCACAAAAATGACACAAGACACAAGAAATACGTACTTTACACTTTAAGCAACTAGCAACTGATAAATGGACTTAATCTAACAGGGTAGGCTAAGGTGTAACAAAACAAATAGTTGGTGTTATCCTAAAGGATTGGCTCTACTGGTTTTTCTAGGGGTATTTTACTCTTAAAATGAGAGTAAATAAAGGGTTTATACAGGGGTTAACTAACCGGTGTAGTTAGTTAATAAAAACATCATACAAAGGCTTTTTGGTGTAATCCTAGAAATTTACCAATTTAAACAAGTTTACTCCATCTAAATCTATAGTAATCATTATTGTGTCTCGAATAATATACCATACTAAGTTTTAAAGTCTACAACACACCGATCGCATTTAATATTTTTGTGGGATTTGGGTAAACATTTGGAAACGGATAGGGCTGAATCCTCACAATATTTAATAAGGGTTATATGTGCATGTTATGTAACTGGTAATTTCACAAAATTATGCTTGAAAAAAAATTTAAAATTTGAGCATAATTTAAGCATTTTAATGCGAAAAATAGGACATGTAACGTTCTAATTACCATCCCCTCATTTAAATTATACAATGTCCTAGTTTTATAGATAAAACATTAAAAACGGGAAATTAAAAGAATTAGAACGAGAAACTCCCCTGATGTTTTGCTCGGTAGATTCTCCAAGTTGAGTTTATGAGCAAGAATTCCAGATGATAGATACTTCGCCAACGTTGTCGATTTCTTTTCCAGCGAGGTCCTGTGCAAAATATAGGAAAAACATGCAAAATCCTATCTCGGGTATCCTACGGTTAATAAAAAATAAAAACAATAAACTGTACAGGCAGTCAATACGCCGTACCCAAAAACCAGGATACGCCGTATAGAAAGACCTGTAAAAAGTATCAATACGAGTCAGTCTGCCAAATACGCCGTATCATGTGCATGAATACGCCGTATAGACAGATCTGACGATAAAGTTTTAAATGCAGAAAAATAAAGGACTGATAACGTCCAGACATTCAATACCAAATGGTATGGAGCGGATACGCCGTATTGATGTCTGGGAAGACAGACTTGATAAAAATAAATAAAAATTGTTCGGGTTGTCTCCCGGAAAGCACTTTTGTTTTTATGAGAGTCTTTAAGTTAGACTCCCTTCAGCCTCACGTTACACCATTCTCGAACTCTATAACTTCATCATCCTCTTTGTCAATGTTACCTTCGTAATAGTTTTTCAATCGTTATCCATTGACTTTGAAGCTAAACCTATCCATGTCAATTATTTCTATAGCCCCATATGGATATACCCTTTTAATAATGTTGAGATCGCTCCATTTCGACTTTAGTTTTCTAGGGTACATCTTCAGACGAGAATTATAAAGTAGCACTTTGTCGCTTACCTTAAAATCTCTATCACCACGGAGTCTAGAATCATGCCATTTATTAGGCTGTTCTTTGTAAATTCTAGTATTCTTATAAGCACCATCTCTTAACTCGGCTAACTCATTAAGCTGCATAAGATGACTTTTGCGAGCAAGCGTTAAATCCATATTACATTGTTTCAATGCCCAATGTGCCTTATGCTCGATCTCTACGGGTAAATGACATGCTTTCCCATAAACTAGTCTGAAAGGTGTACACCTTGTCGGTGTTTTGTAGGCTGTCCTAAATGCCCATAATGCATCGTTAAGTTTTTTTGACCAATCTTTAGGATTGTACCCCACTGATCTTTCTAGGATACGCTTAATAGCCCTGTTAGTAACTTCAGTTTGTCCATTAGATTGAGGGTGATATGCTGTGGATAATTTGTGAGTCACACCATATCTTTGTAAAGCCTTTTCAAGCTAGGAATTACAAAAATGTATCCCTCTATCACTAATCAAAGCTTTAGGAACTCCAAACCTAGCAAATAAACTTCTTAAAAACTTAACCTCTACACGCGCATCATTCATAGGTAATGCTTGAGCTTCGACCCATTTGGATACATAATTGACAGCTACTAATATGTATTTATTACCTCTAGATTGGGGAAATGGTCCCATAAAATCTAATCCCCAAACATCAAAGACTTCGCATACCTGAATGTTATTTTGAGGTATTTCATTCCTTGAAGACATGTTTCTCGATCTTTTAACAGCATCAAATCGTCTTACAATACTCATTAGCATCTTTAAAGACACGAGGCCAATAAAATCCAGAAGTCCGATGAAACCTTCTTTGCGGTAACATTAACACTATGATGCCTACCAGTAGGTCCCGAATGACAATGTGCCAGAATCTCAAGGGTTTCACTTCTAGCCACACATCTTCTCATTATATTATCCGCGCACAGTTTAAATGCATAAGTTTCTTCCCAAAAGTAAGTCTTGACTTGCAAGAAAAACCTCTTTCTTTTTTTGAAGGTCCAATTTGGGGGAACAACCTTTTCAACAATATAATTAACGAAATCTGTATACCATGGCTCATCGTATTTAAACTTGGATCTCAACACCATTAAATGCTCGTCGGGGAATTCATCAGCAATTTCCCTCTCAGTCAATACCTCCATGTGTAGATTCTCTAACCTAGTTAAAATGATTTGCGGCCAAGTTTTCTGCTCCCTTTTTATCTTTGGTTTCTATATTCGATTGGTCCATGTCAAAGATTACCTCATCGTCTCCTACCCTAAGTGTTATCTTTTTATTAATCACATTAATCATGGCACGAGCGACGACCAAAAAAAGGTTTCCATAAAATTATCAGAATTCTAGAGTCTTTGGGCATATCCAAGATAACAAAATCAATGGAGAGGACAAGTTTATCCACCTTAATAAGCACATTTTTGACTATTCCCCTTGGGTATGTATCAAACATTAGATCATCACCATACCTCCCCTAAGTTTCATCAATCAATGTAATCTCTGCATCTTTATCAATGTCATCAATTTTCCTCTCCTGTTTGGATGTATCCTCCTGATCACCCAAACTAGCATCATCAGAGGAAACCATTCTTGCAGATCTACCAACCTTGTATAATCTTTTGAGCTTGTGAGTTCTTGATCCTCCTTTCTTCTCTAACTTCTTGACTCTCAGTTTTAAACTTGTAATCTCCTGAGCTTAAGCAGTCTTTGTGTTCTCCAAGTCAAGAACTCTTTATTGCAATTTGATATAAAATTCCATCAATTCCTTAAGTTTTAGTTTATCCTCACCACTTCGAAGTGTATTACCTCTTGCGAGCAGTGGATCATTAGAAGTTTTAGATACATTCTCAAACCCAATTTGAGCAATAGTATCCCCTATGGTGTCTTGGCGCCTGGGACCACTACCTGAACTAGTTCCTAAGAAAACTTGGTTCATTAAGTGTTGCCTTGGATTGGGTCTTATTGATGTTAACTCTATCCTGCTCTGCATCTAAGCTAGTAACAGTAGTGTCAGCCCTTTCCAAACTGTCATCCATCTCCTCATTGACAGCCTTATCTACAACATTATCTGTAGGACCACTAGGCTGAGGTACCTTAGTGTCCTTTTTCTTTGACTTCCTAGGTTTTTATTTCTTTTAAGATTGAGATGTTGATGGTTGAATAATGGTGTGTGTGTGATGGGGATCAGTAGGTTTTGCTAAACCTTCACCCATTTCTTCTTGAGCTTGTACCACCATTGTTGGAAATAAGGGTATTTCTCTTCTAGAAAAGCCTTTCCTTACCCTTTTCATGTTTCTGAAAATCTTCTTAGTGTGAGAGGTTGTAACATAAATCCTTTTATGATTTGACAATCCTTCAAGTTGTTTCTCCAAAAACACTTGTATAAATCTTGGATACATCAAGAATTTACCAGACACATTCTCCAAGTTCTTCCCCATACTTTCAAATATGTACTTTAAAAAGTTAAACTTCTGGTTTGTAGCTAAACAGATGATTGCATAAGCCATAGTGTTACTAAATTCATTCCATGCAGTAGTCTTAGCACTTAGGCATTGCAAAATGGTATGAATAAGGAATTTCTATTGTGGGGGAAAAGAATGCCTTATAGAAAGTAAGCTTCTATGAAAGTTTCTCATACCCCATTAGTGTAAGCTGTGCAAAGATGGTAGCATTGGGTAGAAAATCAACACCTTCAGCATCTTCCAGGTGAAGATCTCTTCTTACAGTGGATTCGGTTATGATTACTTTCTTCCCATCCACTAGGGCTTGTAACTCTACTTCCTTATTAATAGTTTTCGCCTTTACAGTAGCCCAGAACTGTTCAATACACGAAGTATAGATTGTAGGATTGATCTTTAGTACATATATTATAGGATTTGCATTCAAAAAATTCACTATCTGCTCAAACACTTCACTTTCAGTGGGTTTAGACAAAAATGCGACCAAATTGTGAGTATCAGCAAACTGTAGGGTCGTCATTGTGTTGGGTTTTGATGATGAATAATGAAATTGAGTTAGGGTTTGTGATATATGATTGAATGAAATCAATTAAATGAGTGATTTAAATCCTTAATCGAAGTATTTATGAAAATACCCTCAACAGCATTAATGTTTAATAGCAGTAGTAAGTTATGCCTGGCAGCATTCACTTTCATCATCAGTAGTAAGTTATGCCTAGCAGCATTAACTTTGAGTCACCAGCATTAACTCCAATTCCAAACACTCTGTCTGTTTATAATATATTCATTAACGTTCACCAGCAGTTGTAAGTTATGCCTAGCAGCATTAACTTTCAACAGCAGTAGTAAGTTATGCCTAGCAGCATTAACTTTGAGTTACCAGCATTAACTCCAATTCCAGTCCAAACACTCTCTGTTTTTAATATATTCAACTCTCTTTCTGTTTTTCAACTCACAACTTCTCTCAATTATTTTTCTCACCAAATCACTCTTTCTGTTTTTACACATCTCTCTTTCTGTTTTTATTCTCACCAACTCTCTCAATTCTTTTTCTCACAATTTTCACAATGTTAATTATACTAGCAGTATTAAGTATAACTAACAGCATTAACTTAGCAGTATTAAGTATAACTAGCAACACTAATTATATTTAACAGCAGAAACTTTTAATGACATAAATAACAATACTAATTCATACAAAAGTCAACAAAAACATAAAGAGATAAAAGATTTTAAGGATTTAGCATTCTAATACTAGCAATCAAATATTGAAGCCTACTTACATCAAAAGCTTTTGTAAGTAAATCTGCAACATTCTTGTCAGCATGGATTTTAACCATATGAATCAACTTCTTTTCATTGCAATCCCTAATAAAGTGATGTCTAATCTCTATATGATTTGTTTTTGAATGAAAAACAAGATTTTTAATTATGCAAATAGTATTGTTATTATCAATAAAGATTTTGGTATGCAAGAAATTGTACCCATAATCAAGTAATTGATTCTGAATCCAAAGCACTTGTCCACAACAACTTGAAGCAGTCACATACTCAACTTCTGTTATGGAATTTGCAACCACAGTCTATTTCTTGCATTGCCATGATATTAATCTACTTCCAAGAAATTGACAACCTCCTGTTGTAGACTTCCTATCCAAGCTTGCTCTAGCATAATTACTATCAGTGTATGCTACCAAATCAAAAGGAGAATATTTTGGATACCAAAGATCCAATTTTGGTTGACCTTTTAAGTACCTAAAGATCCTTTTTACAGCATGAAGATGTGACACTTTTGGATTGACTTGGTATCTAGCACATGCACACACTACAAACATAATATCAGGTCTTGAAGAAGTAAGATACATCAATGAACCAATCATTGATCTATATAAATGAACATCCACTTCTTCACCATCTTCATCCTTAAGCAAAAGCTTTTAAGTTTCCATAGGTGTGCTTGCTGTCTTGACATTATTAAAACCAAATTTCTTTAAAATCTCAGTCACATACTTGTCTTGACTAATAAAAATCCCATCATCCTTCTGCTTTACTTGCAGTCCTAAGAAGAATGTGAGTTCACCCATAGAACTCATCTGAAACTTCTTATGCATCATCTTCTCAAACTCAGTGCATAATGACTTCTTTGTAGAGCCAAATATGATATCATCTACATACACTTAAACTAACAG
Source organism: Tanacetum coccineum (assembly GCA_026074375.1). Taxonomy (NCBI): domain Eukaryota; kingdom Viridiplantae; phylum Streptophyta; class Magnoliopsida; order Asterales; family Asteraceae; genus Tanacetum; species Tanacetum coccineum. Next base: position 59,935 of record BQNB010001954.1, on the reverse strand, counting down.
AATATCACCTTTATCCCTTTTGATAAACAAAGTCTTGTCTTTCTTTCATCTCTAAAACCCATTGTCCAACAAATAAGTTGACAAAGTTTCATACCAAGCTCTAGGAGCTTGATGCAGTTCATAAAGTGCCTTTTCTACTTTGTATACTCTTTCAGGGAAGTCTGGATCTTCTAATTGATGGTGACAAATAGAATTCTCTCTTCAATCTTACATATGAAATATGCACTCTTGACATCCATCGGGTACACCACAAAGTCTTTAAATGAGGCATAGGCTAAGAATAGCCTAATTGCTTCAATTCTGGCAACAGGAGCAAAGACTTCATATTTCAATCCACTGAGAGGTCTTGTGTTACCCTTGAGCAACAACCTTGCTTTTTTTCTTATCAACAATGCCTCTTTTAAACTTTTATTCCATGAAGACCCATTTTGTGCCAATAGCCTTTTAGCCATTTTGTAAATCCACCAGGTTTCCAACTTTTGTAATTTGAATTGTAGAAGCTCATCCTGCATAGCTTCTATCCAGCTTGGATCCTTCAATGCATGAATTACCTTTTTGGGTTCTTCTTGTGATAGAAAGCAAGCAAACAAGCAATTTTGAAAATCTTTATGGTTTGTTCTTTGCTGAACTGAACTAAACAAACCATGTTCTTCCAAATTCTTTGTCATTCTTCTTATTTGAGGTGCTGAATTCAAGTCTCCAATAATTTGTTCAACTGGATGATCTTTGTGTATTCTTGTAGTTGGAATAGGACTGACAGGCATAAATGTATTCAAATTGTTCATGTCAGCCTCTGCACCAACATCTTCATCATCATCTGAATAAACAATATCTTCCAATTCAGGCATATTTGGATCATCTGGAAGTTCAATGCTTATTTTTGCACCAACAACATTAACTTTATTTGTGCTAGCAACATTAACAGTGTTAGTGCTATTAACATTATCCTCCTCCTCTTGATCACTACTTTCACTATCTTTAATTGAATCATCACCTTCTTTTCCTGGTTCTTCAGTAACCTTCTTTTTATCATCTCCTGAAGGTTTGAATCTAGCATCAGGAGAACTCTTTGAATTTTAAGAGAATGGTAGATCAGCAGGCCACAATGGTAGCAGAATGTAATCTTTGCTAGGTACTGTCTCCATTTTAGCTTTACCTGCATCGTCACATGCTTTTGTACCTGCATTACCATTAGACTGATTTTCTGCAATAACTGCCTTATAATTCATTGACTGTGTTAGTGCATCAATATCAAACAGCCAATTTGGTCAAATTCCTGCAATATTAGGTGTATTCTCACTAAATTGGACATGCAAGTTCTCTTCAACTATTCTGGTTCTACTGTTAAATACTCTAAATGCTTTACTAATAATTAAGTACCCAACAAAGAATCCTTCATCAGCCTTACCATCAAACTTGCCTAAGTGATCTATAGTATTGAGAATTGTAACATGACACCCAAATGGTCTCATAAAGCCTAAAGCTGGTTTTCTACCAAGAAAAAGTTCATAAAGGGTCTTGTTATGAGGCTTAATTACTAATACCTTATTTTGCACATAGCAAGCAGTATTAATTACTTCAGCCCAAAAAGTAGTAGGTAGCTTAGAATCAGCTAACATTATTCTAGCAGCCTCAATTAGTGTTCTATTTTTCCTCTCAGCTACTCTATTTTGTTGAGGAGTTCTAGCTACATTAAATTCTCTCTTAATACATTTTCTCTCAAAAAACTGATTCATCTCCTTATTCTTGAACTCAGTTCCATTGCCACACCTAATTACCTTAACTCTTTGATCTATTAGACTTTCTACTCCAGTTATAAAGGACTTAAGAATGCCACTAGTCTCATCCTTAGTAGCTAGAAAGAAAATCCAACTAAACCTACTGTAATCATCTGTGACAACTAGGAAATACATCTTTTTCATTAAGCTTTTTACAAATGCTAGACCTAATAAATCCATGTGCAACATATGTAAAGGTTGGCTGATTAAACTTATAGTTTTGGACTTACAAGAAGCTCTATGTTGCTTTCCCTTTTGACAAGCAACACATGTTTGATTGTTTTTAAAAAGTTTTATAGGGAAAACTCTTACAAGATTTCCCTTAACTAGTTTATTCATAGTTTTGGAATTTATGTGTCCAAGCCTCCTATGCCAAAGTTTAGATTCATCAGATGTGGCTTTTGCAAAGAGACAAGTTAGACCTCCTTTAGGAACAATATTCTTTAAATTAACACTATACATATTGTTCTTTCTAGGAACTTTAAGTAAAACTTGACTTTCATTAGTTAACTTAAAGTTTGGAGATAAAACAATACATTCAGTGTCATTAAAGAGAACACTATTGTTTTTGTCACACATTTATGAGACACTAAAGAGGTTAAACTTTAACTCTTTTACAAAATACACATTCTTAAAATCTAAATTACCAGTTTTGATTGTACCTCTGCCTGTGATTTTCCCTCCTTTGGGGTTACCTCCAAAGGCAACATATCCTCCATCAATCTCTTCATAGTCTGTAAGATAGGACATGTTTCCTGTCATGTGCCTTGAGCATCCACTATCAATCACTCCTTGATCCTGTAAATCCATTTGTGGATTGCCCTGCACATTAGATAAGAAAATCAGCTTCTTTTGGGGACCCAAGCCATCACTGACTTGGATCTGCCTTATGCATCAACATAATCAAACTTTTTTAGGGTGATTGATGCACTGTTGTGTTTAGAAACATGGTCTAAAACTTTAGTCTTTGGTTTCCAAACCCAACAAGCTAAGGCCTTAACAGCATTAACATTATTTCCCTTAACAGCATTAACTACTGCTTTTGGCCTAGCAGTATTAACTACTGCTTTTGGCCTAGCAGCATTAACATTTTCATCCCTAACAGTATTAACCCTCTGATTAAAATTACTATTTTTAAAGTCTGTATTCTTTTGAATAGGCCTCTTAACAGTTGAATGTGCTGTTTTAGAAAGATGTGACATTGATCTAGCAGCATTCAATGTTGTTTTTGTGTGAGCAATATTAACTGATACTGCTGTTTTTGAAATATTTTGTCTAGCAGTATTAATTGATACTAAGCCAGACTTCATTAGTACTGCTCTTGGAACCGTGTTCTTTTTAGAATAGGGGTGAGTATTTTTGACAAAATTCTGATGATTCAACCTTTTAGCATTGTTCCAAACAGGTTTTATATTTTAAAACTGTTTTTGATTCACCTTTTTACAATCTACCTGCAAGTGATCAAAACTTCCACATACAAAACAAGCTTTGTTAAACATCTTAAAGTTACTTCCTATGAAGAGGGATACGCTTTGTGAGGTGCAAACCGAAAACCTAATTGTGAAAACCCTAATTTATCCTACTATAAAACCCAAGCTTCCAATTGCTAATTACCCAAAACTCTTGCACCCTTTGTTCTTGGTTGCTGCTCTCGTGGACCAGAGATGGAGAGCAAGTGTATTACTATCAACCCAACTAAGAAGCTTTGCTATATTTACCCTTAATACTTCTTGTTAGACAATTAACCAAACTTGAGTTTTGCTTGCTCTCTTTCCTTCCCCTTTTTTTTTAGTTTCTGCCGTGAGTCAAGACAAGAGGGAAAAGAGTAACTTTTAATTTTTTTTTGTAAGTGTTGAGTGTGTGTTTATGTGAGTCGAAAACCAAGGATATAAGAATAAAGAACAATGTTGAAAGAGTATGATTATAAACCTGATGGTGTTGTGTTTATCTGTGTTTTTCTTCTGTGTTTGCAAGGGGAGGTAAGACCTTTTATAATCAATTAGTAGTGCATGTATAGTGTTTCATTCATGTGGTCACGTTTTCATGTTAACCCCATTTAGGCAAAGGATTTTTAGGGTTTATACATGGTCAAGGTACAAGATTTTAAAGGGGTTTATTGTTGCTATTGCGTGGGAAGCAGAAACAAGGAAGCACAACTAAGATTATCATGTAGGATTTGAGGGATTTATAAAAGGGGATGTGGGCTTTATCCAATAGGTATTAGAGTTATATTAGGATGGTATTTTTTGATACAATTTTTTTCTAGTTGGGAAAACATTACTATATTTGTGATTGGATAAAATAAGAACATCCTCTTTGCTAGCTATATAGGAAAGTTTATTAATTTCTTGTGTTAGATTTATTGCTTAAGTAGTTTTTATTGTATGTATCATTTGAAAACAAGGAAAGAAATATAAGACTTGCTTTAGTTTACTTATGAGAATTATCATTAAGTTGCGGTGAAAGAAAAAGAATGGCATACACTCGTTTTTGGTTCGCTAAGCCGTAGAGAAGTCTATAACTAGTTTCTTTAGTATAACATTAGAAACACAATCGCGTTAATTAAAAATCCTTGATTAAATTTAGGAATGTTTAAATATGTATAGAGTAATAGAACCGGTATGAGGTTTTATATGTATAAGTCGTATGACAAGAATTCGATATTAAGGGTAATAGTGGGTATTGGTTTAAGTGTAGATAGGTTTAGAGGCTCCCATGCAATCATAAGGTGGAAAATGTGAAATTGATTTACATCTACTAAGGAAAAAGTTTTTATAATTGGTCTTGTATGAGGCTAATAACTAATACCCTAGTTTGCACATAGCAACAGTATTAACTGCTTTCAGCCCAAAAAGTAGTAGTGTAACTTAGAATCAGCCAACATGTCCTACATCCTCAATTAGTGTTCTATATTCACTCAGCTTCTCCAATTTGTTAGGAGTCAAGCTACACTAAATACTCTCGTGAAAACTTATCTATCACAGAAACTGATTCAGTCTCCTAGTCCTTGAAACTCAGTTCATGTCCTCACCTAATTACCTTAACCCATTGATCTATTAGATTTTCTACACCAGTTATATAAGGACTTAAGAATGTCACTAGTCTCACCTTAGAGCTAGAAAAAACCCAACTAAACACAGTTAATCCATCTATGACAACTATGCAATACATCTTTTTCATTAAGCTTTATTACAAATGTTGGACCAAACAAATACCTTGTGCAACATATGTAAAAGTTGGCATAATTGCACTTACTAATGTTGACCTTACAAGAAGCTCTATGTTGCTTTCCCTTTTGACAAGCAACATAGGTTTGATCATTTTCAAAAAGTCTTGAAGGTAAACCTCTTACAAGATTTCCCTTAACCAGTTTATTCATAGTTTTGAAATTTATATGTCCAAGTCTCCTATGCCAAAGTTTAGATTCATCAGATGTGGCTTTTGCAAAGAGACAAGTTAGACCTCCTTTAGGAACAATATTCCTTTAAAATCACATTATACATATTGTTTATTTCTAGGAACTTAAGTAAAACATTACTATCATCAAGATAACCTTAAAGTTAGAGATAAAACAATACATTCAGTGTCATTAAAGAGAACACTATTCTTTTTGTCACACATTTATGAGACACTAAAGAGGTTAAATTGTAATTCTCTTACAAAATACACATTCTTAAAATCTAAATTACCAGTTTTTATTGTACCTCTTCCTGTGATTTTCCCTCCTTTAGGGTTACCTCTAAAGGCAACATATCCTCCATTAATTTCTTCAAAGTCAGTAAGATAGGACATGTTCCCTGTCATGTGCCTTGAGCATCCACTGTCAATCACTCCTTGATCTTGTAAATCCATTTATGGATTGCCCTACACATTAGATAAGAAAATCTGCTTGTTTTGGGGACCCAAGCCATTACTGACTTGGATCCGCCTTGTGCATCAACATAATCAAATTTCTTTAGGGTGATTGATGCACTGTTGTGTTTAGAAACATGGTCTAAAACTTTAGTCTTTGGTTTCAAAACCTAACAAGCTGAGGCCTTAACAGCATTAACCTGGTTTTCCTTAACAGCATTAAGTACTGCTTTAGGCCTAGCAGTATTAACTACTGCTTTTGGCTTAGCAGTATTAACATTTTTATCCTTAACAGTATTAACCCTCTAATAAAATTACTGTTTTTACTTGATGTATTCTTGATAATGGCCTTCCCTACATTGAATCGTACTTATATTAAAAACATTATCATAGGTCTTGCCTATTCACTGTTGTTTTGGTTAGCATATTATTGGACTAGGTCATAGTAAGTGATATTTGGCCTGACCTCAATAATACTGTTTTTGGAACCATGTTCCTTTTAGGACCGGGGTGAGTCATTCTAGAAGTATTCTAGTGATTCACCCTGTGAGTATAGTTACACACTAGTTTTACCATATTTTTATAATTAAACTGTCTTTAATGGTTATCACAATTATACTGTAGATGATCAAAACTTCCACACACATAGCAGGCTTTGTTAATCATCTCAAAATTACTTCCTAATCTTTGAGATATCATATTATTCCAGTTTCTTTGATTGCCTCTAGATATAGGTTTATGCCTATTTTGATCACCTTTGTTTAACAGTTGTTTTTCTAGGAGATCTTACAAGCTCTTTAGATTTAACAAAACTCTATATAAGAGCAAAACTAGGTTTTAATAGTTTTCTCTCTCTTTCTGTAGCCTGAGACACATCTTCTTCCTCACTATCAGACACCTAATCCTCAATAATTGAGCACCTGATTCTTACCTAACTGCTCTAGACTAATGCTTTCACTAGCCATAGCTTCATCTGGTCTCAACCACAGCTTCTTAACTGATATCTCACTAAAAAAAACCCTTTAGAAAATTTAGATTCATACAAAACACTTCTAGACCAGAGAATGACAATTCATTTTTGGAGGCACGAATTTCTTGTATAGGGAGTTGAACAGCATTATACCCAAACCTTGTTTTGTACGTATTCAACTATCCTGTACAATCTAGTAGTTTGTTTATGTTTTTAGATGAATTCTCAATTTTTTCTACTGTTAGCTGAATTTCATCTTTTTGTTTTTGAACCAATTCCAACTTTCTCTTAAGCTCGATAATGGCTACTTCTCTTAAGTAAATCTCACATTTTAAAGACTTGATATCTTCCCTCATAAAAGACTCGTTTTCATATAAACGAGAATGTCTTGCTTCTACAGACTCTAAACCTGTTTTATAAGCAATAGCATTTAACTTAGATGTCCTTAAGTCTTTTAACAATTGTTCATTTTGCTCTTTAAGAATTTTAACATTTTCCAAACAAGATGATGAACAGTTTGAATCAGTAAATACCTCAGAGTTAGAACTTATGGAAGAGTAAGCCATGAGTGCAAAGTTAGTTGGACCTTCTTTTGCTTGATCACTCAAATCATAATCAACAAGACCATCACATGAGATCAAAGCATTGGAAGTAGTTGATTCCACTGGCACACTTCTTCTTGTGCTTTCTATGTTCCTGTTTCCTTGGTTCCTAGGAGCTATGCACTCCCTTGCAAAGTATCCCCTTTTATGGAAGTTGTAACACTCTACCTTGGACTTATTAAACCCAATGGTTTTAGTACCATTCACAGAAAACTTCCTTCCGTTGTTCTTAAGAATCTCCTTGCCCTTATTGTTAGCATAGACATCTTTCACCTTAAATCCATCTCTTCTAAATCATCAGGATTAATTTATTATAAGTCCTTCATTGTTAATTTGTGGACTGTTTGGTTGACTTACAAAGAAAGCATAGATGACAGCATCACTCAAGTTTGACAATAGTTTGTGAGTTTACAGTAGTAAGCATAAGTTGCTCGTAATTGTAGCACCATGAGCAGATAGTAACTGCCCATTTGTACTGCTGGTGGCTTTTTGCGTGATACAAGGCTACGTTTATTAATGTGTATAGAACCTTGAGTTTGATATCCCTTTGAACCTCTGTTCATAGATCTTCAGTTGTTGTAAAGATCATCCAAGCTTTAATGTATCTATCTCAGCTTGTTTCCTCCACACAATGTTATGTGTGTTTCCATTCGGTGACAGACTTCTTAAGAACATCTGATTCACATCTTCTTGTGAGATAATTTCACCATGAATCTCAACTGACTGATAAGCTTTTGAAGCCTATCAAAGGTTTTATCTAACACTTCTGAGCTAGATTGCAGTAAAAATTCATACTGCTGCTTTAGAAGATTCCTCTGAGTCTTTTATACACATTCCCTCCAAACTCTCTTTCAAAGCATGTAGTAATGAACTTGGCTATCTTTATGAGTTAAACTTCAATTGATGTTCATTAGGGATGCCCATCAATAAAGTGCTTCTTACCTTTAACTCTAACCTTCTTTGTGCCTTTTCTTCAGTAGTTGTAGGAGGTATTACTTTCTTAACACCTTCCACAAGTGTTGTTTTTGGTGCAGTGTTTCCATTCTCTATGACCTCCCATAGAGCATAGTCAACCATCTAGATGTACTATTCCATCCTTATCCTCCAAAGCTCATACTCGCTTGGTTTGAACATAGGCACTTTTGATGCAGCCACCATATGTACTGAGTCTTGATCCATGTCTTCTTAGCAAAGTTTCTCAAAGCAAACATAGCTCTGATACCACTTGTTGATCCCACTTGAATGGATCTTTAATTCCTTAACTTGTGTAAGGTTTAGTTATGCAAGATAAATCCTACACAACTATGATAGAAACCTTGTTTGATAATACTAAAGATTATGCAGAATCTAATCTTTAATATAAGAAGAATTCTTCAATGAAACAGTAATACTAATGAATACACAGATTAGCAAACAAAAGCTTCAATATATTAATACGAATACTCTAACTAGTATATAAGGGTTACAAAACATTAAAGCTATAACAATACCAAAACAAAAGATTTCTAGATATCTAACTCTATACCCTAGGACCTCTTTTTATACACCAAGGAGTCCTAACCGGCTTACAGTATTTTCCTATGTTATCATGACTTCTAAACAAATAACTTATGCGTATCTTTTACAAAAATATCTCATAAGCAATCTTTATCTTTTCTTTGAGCCATCTTTATCCTTTCAGTAGTTGTAATCTTTCAGTAGTTGTAACTTTTATACCAGTAGCATTAACTTTCAACACCAACAGTAGTAACTTTTATACCAGCAGCACTAATTGTGTACAAGTAGCATTAACTACTTAGAAAGTTTTCTTCAATCTTTATCAGCAGTACTAAGTTACACTAGCAGTACTAACTTTACTCAAGCAGTACTAACATTACTAGCAGTAGTAATATACACTAGCAGTAGTAACTTACACTAGCAGTAGTAACTAGTAGTACTAACTACTTAGCATATTTTTCATTAAGATTACTAACAGCACTAATTTATACTTAGCAGTAGTAACACAAACCTTAGCAGTCTTAACTTCCACTAGCGGTAGTAACTTCCAAACAGCATCAAGAGGCTTTTAATCCCAACACCTATTCCCCTCTCAGCAACTCCATATTATTGAGGAGTTTCTGCTACCACTATTTGTCTCAAATACTCTGTTCATCTCACAAAACGCTATTCATTTCTCTGATTTTTGAATTCATTCTATTATCACCACTAACAATTACCTTGAATCTACTAGATTTTCTAGTCCTAGTTATAAAGAGACTTAAGAATGCCACAAAAGTCTCATCCTTAGTAGCTAAAAGAAAACCATGTAACTTACTGAAAATCATATGTGACAACTAGGCATTACATTTTCCTTCATAAGGCATTTTACAAATGTTGGACAAATAAGTCCATATGTTAACAAAAGTAAAGGAAGACTAATTGAGTTTCATCTGTTTTGGACTTACAAGAGGCTCTGTGATGCTTTCCTTTTTGACAAGCAACACAGGTTTGATCATTTTCAAAAAGTTTGGAAGGTAAACCTCTTATAAGATTTCCCTTAACCAATTTATTCATGGTTTTAAAATTTAAGTGACCTAGCCTTCTATGCCAAAGTTTAGATTCATCAGATGTGGCTTTTACAAAAAGGAAAGTTAAACCTTCTTTAGGAACTATGTTCTTTAAATCAACCTAAACATATAGTTTCTTCTATGGAACTCTAAAAGTAAAACTTGACTTTCATCAATTAACTTAAAGTTTAGAGATAAAACAATACATTTAGTGTCATTAAAAAGAACACTATTCTTTTTATCACACATTTGTGAGACACTAAAGAGATTAAACTTTAACTCTCTCACAAAATACACATTTTCAAAATCTAGATTACCAGTTTTTTATTTTTATTTTTTTTTTTAGTTTTTTATTTTTTTTTTTTTGTTTTTTGTTTTAATGTAATTTTCTGATTTTCCCTCCTTTGGGGTTCCCACTAAAAGCAACATATCCTTCCATCTATCCTTCATAGTATTGTAAGGTAGACATGTTTCCTGTACTGTGCCTTATCATCCACTATCAATCACTCTTTGATCCTGTAAATCTATTTGTGGATTGCCCTACAGATTAGATAAGAAAATTAGTTTCTTTTGGGGACCCAAGCCATCACTGACTTAGATCTGCCTTGTGCATGTAAGATAGGACATGTTCCCTGTCATGTGCCTTGAGCATCCACTATCAATCACTCCTTGATCTTGTAAATCCATTTGTGGATTGCCCTGCACATTAGATTAGAAAATCAGTAGAATTATTTCCCTTAACAGCATTAACTACTGCTTTTGGCCTAGCAGTATTAAAGTTGTTACCTTTAACAGTATTAACCCTTTTATTAACATTACTGTTTTTAAATGTTGTGTTCTTAGGAAAGGGCCTTTTAAAAGTTGAATGTGCTATTTTAGAAAGATATGACATTGGTCTAGCACCATTCACTGTTGTTTTTGTGTGAACAGTATTAACTTGTCTAGCAGTATTAACCAATACTGCTGTTTTTGAAATATTTTATCTAGCAGTATTAATTGATACTAAGCCAGACTTCATTAGCACTGCTCTTGGAACCATGTTCTTTTTAGCACAAGGGTGAGTCTTTTTTGTAAAGTTTTGATGATTCACCCTTTAAGCCTTGTTCCAAACAGGTTTTACCATCCTTTGATTTTGAAACTGTTTTTGATGGTAATTGCAATCATCTTGCAAATGATCAAAGCTTCCACACACATAACAGGCCTTATTAAACATCTCAAAATTGCTTCCTAGTTTTTGAGACATCATGTTGTTCCAATTTCTTTGATTGCCTCTTGGACTGTGAGTGTTTTGCCTATGTTGCTCAACTTGTTTAATAGTTTTCCTAGCAGTTTTTTCTTGTTGTTTAGATTTGACAAACTCTTTCTTAACAATACTAGGCCTAACTGTTTTCTTTTCAATTTTAGGCTGAGACACATCCTCTTCCTCGTCATCTGACACCCATTCTTCAATACTTGGGGCATCATCATTCTTCCTAACTACCTTAGGTTCTTCTTCACTAGACATAGCTTTACATTTCTCAACTATAGGCTCATTAACAAACTCATCTAATCTAATAAAAGACAAGTCAGGTGTTGGAGGCATGAAATTCCCTGTGTAGGGAGGTGGAACTGCATTATAATTTTCATAGCATAAACCTTTCTTGCAATTGTCAACTATCTAACACTCTATGAGCTTGTTTAAACTTTTAGATGCATGTTTAAATTTATTTACATTAAGTTGAATGCCATCTTTTTTCTTTTTAAACTATTTCAAGCTTCTTCCTAAGCTCTCTAATAGTTATTTCTCCTATATGAATTTCAAATTTTAAGCCATTAATATCTTGTAAATAAATAGACTCATTTGCTTTATAAACTTCAAGTTTTTCTTCCACTGACTCTAAACCTGTCTTATAACCTAAAACCATTTTAACTCAGATTTCTTTAAATCTTTTAATAGTTGATCATTTTAAGATTTAAGAGATTTAATAGTTTTCAAACAAGATTTTGAACAAATAGAATCATTGAAAACCTCTGAGTCAGAACTTGAGCTTTCCTTGTTCTTATTGTCTTGATTTTTTGGAACTCTGCATTCCCTAATGTCCCCTCTTGTGGCAGTTGTAGCACTCCACTTTGGACTTATCAAAACCAATAGTCTCATTGCCATTAATAGTAAGCTTCCTTCCTGTATTCTTTAAAAACCTTCTTACCCTCATAGTCAACATGGCCATTTGCCATCTTAAATCCATCTCTTCCATGTCATCTAGATGGATTTGTTGCAAGTCCTCTTGTACAAGTTGAGGACTATTTGGTTGACTAGCAAAGAATGCACAAATAACAGCATCGCTCAAGTTACCAATATTTATAGAGTAAGCATCATTAATTTGAGTGCTAGCAATAGAAACTCCATGAGCAGTATTAACTGCTTGAGCAGTATTAACTGCATCATTAGTGTTGCTTGTGTTGTTATTTGAAAAGGACACAAAAGCCATGTTATGTGTGCTTGAACTTGAGCTAGACATCCCTTTAACTTCTAATTCATACACCTTGAGGTTGTTGTAAAGATCATCCATGCTCATTGTATCCAAATCAGCTTTATTCCTCCACACAATAGCATGTGTGTTCCACTCAGGTGACAAACTTCTTAATAACTTTTGATTAGCATCTTCTTATAAAAGTTTTTCATCTAAAAGCTCCAACTGACTCACAAGCTTTTGAAGCCTATCAAAAGTTTGATCAAGCATCTCTGAGCTTGGAGCAGTAAAGTTTTCATATTGCTGCTTTAAGAGATTCCTTTGAGTCTTTTTAGTAGCTGCATTCCCACCAAATCTCTTTTCTATAGCTTTCATCAACTTCTTAGCATCCTTTATAGAGTTAAACTTTAACTGATGTTCATTGGGAATGCCCATCATTAAAGTATTTCTAGCTTTTACCTCTAATCTTCTCTAAGCCTTTTCTTCAGTGGTTGTAATAGGCATCACTTTCACAACACCTTCCACAGTTGTTGTTTTAGGCAAGGTTGCACCATTCTCTATGATATCCTACAGTGCATAGTCTATCATCTAGATATATTGTTCAATCCTCGTCCTCCATATCTTAAACTCACCAGGTTTGAGCATGGGAACTTTAGATGCAGCCACCATATGTGCAAAATCTTGATCCATATCTTTTAGCAAAAGCAGGTTCTTCTTAATCACAGCTTCTTAACCAGCTCTGATACTACTTGATGATCCCACTTCAATAGATCAAATTCCTTAAGCTTGTTTAAGGTTTAGTTATATTAGATAAATCTAACACAACTATAGTAGAAACTGTATTTGAATGTATTAAAGATTATGCAGAATCTAATCTTTAATATTAAGAATAATTATCAATGAAATAGTAATTCTATGAACATACAATTCAACAAACAAGCTCCAATATTATTAATGATAATAATATGAATACTCTCAAAGTATTAGGGTTACAAAGACCTTGAAGCTATGAATTATAAGACTAAGATTGATTTTTGATTTTTGATTTTTTTGGTACATCAAACTCTATGCCCTAGGACCTCCTTTTATACACAAAAAGTCCTAGTCGGCTTACAATACTTCCCTAAGTATCTAAAATCTTTTTTATAAACAACTAATACATATCATATAATCAGTACTAACTAGCAGCATTAACTTGATATTCACTAGCAGTAGTAATTTCAAGCATATTTTCATTAGCAGCATTAACTTCAGCTGAGCAGTCTTAACTTTGTACTAGCAGTAGTAACTACTTAACATATTTTCTTTGAAGTTCATCAGCAGCACTAATATTCACTAGCAGTACTAACTCCAGCTGAGCAGCATTAACACAAACATGAGCAGCAGTAATCCAAACAGCATCAAGAAGACTTTTAATCCCAACATCAACGCACATTCTCCACGCTTCGTCCGTCTTTTTTACCATTACAGTGTTGGCTATCCATGTTTGGTATCCTATTTCTTTTAAGATTCTTTCTTTCCTTGGTTCTTCCACTTCCTTTGACGCAGCTGCGGCCCGTTCTGAGGCGATTTTCCTTTTTTCACATGTATGATTTTCTTATCTTCGTTTAACTTGTGCTCAGTGGCAAAGTTTGTTCTTTTTAATCTTAGTGTTCGAGGGGTTCTCGACATGTCTGAGTACTACCAAGTGAATACGTCGACATTGTCTTTGAGCAGCTTGATCAACTCTTGTTTGGCCTTTGTGTGGAGTTGTCTTTCGATGGTCACCGTTTGCTCTAGGTACCTTGAATTGATTACGATTTTTTCCTCTGGGTTAAAACATTCAGAGACTTAGAGCGAGGCTTCGAGGGGTGTTTCCTTTAGCCTTTTTACTAACTCGCACCTTCTTACATCTTGGTATTCTGACATAATGAACCTCGGTCCAGCTTCTGATTGATACAGTACTGCTGAGTGCATTGTGGAGGGGATCATCCCTAATCCTATGATTGTCGTCCTTCCAAGAAGTGATTTGCTCATTCCTGTGATGTGGGGCTTCTCCTACTGTTATCAAAAGACTTATTTCTCCCAACAGGTTGACTTGCTCGCCGGAGAATCCAGACAACGTTGTGTATATGTCTCTCCTTTTTTCTCTAAATTCTTTTTTGAGCTTTAAAAATCAATGTTCGTATATTATGCTTTTACAGTCAGAGCTATCCACTCTCCAAGTTGAGTGTCCGTTTTCTTAGCATTCCCTTTCCTGATTTCCTTTATCAAATAGGCTAACTTTCCTGATTTTACAGCCTCCTCTATCTTGCTTTTTAGCTCTCTGCATGTGTTAGTGTCATGACCGTAGTCTTGGTGAAATTCATAATATTTGGATGTGTCTTTGGTTTTGGATACCATCTTGGGTAGCTTTATGAAGGTTTTTATTACTTTTTTGGAGGCTAGGATTTCCCTAGGGGTTTTCGAGAGGTTTTGTAGTATTCCTAGGTTAGGCTCCTTATAGGGGCCATATCTGTCTCGCCTTTCTTTGTTCTTTCTCCCTGACCCTTCCCAGGGCCTCCCTTTTTGTAGTTTTCCCCCCTCTATTGTCCATAAATGTAACGGGTCGCCCTTCGAAGGCTGTCTCTTCTGCTTGTATCTAGGAGTATACTTTATCCATGAGTCCGTCATAGCCTTTCGGAAGCTCCGTGGATATGAATTTGATCAAAAAAATTATTTTTACCCCGTGCATAAACCCTGCTATCCTTTGATTCTCGTTGAGTTTCGAGATCTAGGCGGTTTCTGTATATCGGGTGATGAAAACTCGGACACTTTCCCCCTTCCTTCTTTTGATCCGGTTGACAGCTAAATGTGATTTTGTTTGCTTTTTTTGTTGACTAAAGTAAGTTTGAAACCTCTTCTTCAAGTCTTTGTAATTCGAAACCACTCCTTTTGGGAGGCTATTCCACCAAACCCTTGCTGCATCTTTTAGTATGTAGACGAACATGTGGCATGATACTGGCATCACCCATTTTTCCATCTTGGTTGCCCATTCAAAGGCGTGTATGAAATCATCTGGGTCACCCTTCCCATTGTAATATTCCACATGTGGGCTGGACTGGAGCATGATCTCGTGAGCCAATGAGAGGTTATCTGACTAGGCTCTGAGATCGTGCCTATGTGCAGTGACTATGCACGATTAGAAATAAAGGATAATCATTTGTCTTTGTTGGGTCCACAAGATATTCTGCCTTATCTTATGTCTCAGAGCCTCACTGGTCTCCCTAGAGGCTTTGGGCTCTGTTAGAAGCTTAGAGGCTCTGAGGAGAGCAGTCTTCATTGTATGTTGGCGATTCCCTTACGGTATCCTTTGATGGGATTTACGCCAATATATTCCTAAGATATCTGAGTTGTGTAGCATTGGAGGTTAGGCTCCGAATCGTTAGATGGGGTACACCATCACCTACTAAGTAAAGATAATTTATGGCATAACTAGATCAACCTTGTAATT
Organism: Tanacetum coccineum; assembly: GCA_026074375.1. Taxonomy (NCBI): domain Eukaryota; kingdom Viridiplantae; phylum Streptophyta; class Magnoliopsida; order Asterales; family Asteraceae; genus Tanacetum; species Tanacetum coccineum. The sequence continues at coordinate 44,265 of BQNB010001954.1, read as the reverse complement.
AAAAGCACAAAAATTATATACTAGCACCTCACAAAAGTGTTTGGATTCTATCTTTCACTCAGTGTATAATGAATTATAACAATATTAGAAATGAGAAAATTAACACCCACTACCGGTCATATCATATAGATTATCATAAACTTGATAAAGGATCAAAACATCCACTGCTTTGGTGTAAACACCTATGAATTACTATCAAAGAGGTCTTTTAAAGGGTTGTAACATTAGGTGTAGGGAATGAAAAACACGGTAAGGGATAATGGGGGATATTTTACTAGTGGCAAGTTAATCATTCACAAGATCACATGTAATAAGGCGATGTTAAGCCAAGACTCGACAAACTCTAATCATTGTAAAAACTATGCATCAAACTCTTTCTTTTCTTTTCTCGACTCTTTCTTGACTTAAACATAAGCAGGATGGCAGTCCGTATACTCTAACATTTTTTTTGCTTTTTCTTTTTTGCTTTTTTCTATTTTTTTCGAATTTTTCTTTCTTTTTCTCTTTTTTTTCTTTTTTTAGATACAGTTTTGCCCTGCCATCTGCTGAAAATAAATAATATATAAGACTCGGGATTTATATTAAAATCCCTACATTTGAGTATTTTAGAACTCAATAATAAATTAACTAATGACCCGAATTAGAAGGATCAATAAACATGTGATGAGGTGTCATTTTATACACTATTTCGGGGTCATTTAACCCCCTAAATCATGCAAATATGCCCAGATTACGTGCTTAATCGTTTGTTTTTAGGTTTTTAGCACTTGGATGGCTTTTGGAGGAAATACACATGACTTGGGCTCATTTGGAGAAGAAACGGACAAGATTACGGACCTACATCAAATCACATGATGACTTTTGCAAACAGTAGCTGGAGACGGCGTCACATGCATAAAGCGACGCCGTCGTGATCAATCTAGTGACAATGTTAGGAATATGGAGACGGCGTCAGAACGTGGCCAACTTAAAGAGGATCTAGAATCGTCTACGTGGCGATGGCGTCAGGATTGCAAAGTGACGTCGTCGCGTCGATAACTCTATAAATATAAATTCATTTTTAGGGTTTTAGTGTGTAACTTTGGGATAATTTTGTATAACCCTAGGGAGACGAACCCTAGTCGTTTTAGGAGCTTTATATGTTGTTTTTAGGGCCTCAAAACCCTATTGAACTACCTTGAATCCATGTTTTAATCAAGTAAGGTTATTTATCATTAATAATTCAATATGTCTATGTGTTGTTTGATTAATTTATCTTCTTGCTTTATTTATAACATGCGAGGCTAAACCATCCTTTGTATTTATTTATGATTGCATGAAACTTAGGTTGTAGGTCCTTTTGATGTTGCTTCTTGTTGATGAATGTGCGCGTTAGGCTTTAGAAAATCAGCTTTTGTCAGTATTGCTATTGATATATCTAGGGAAACGCGAGTAGTGTAGAAAGGATATCATCGGTAACAGTCTTCATACTACCTTATTCACTATATGGTTGATCCCTCTTAAGTTATTTCACATGCATTTAATATACTCTTAGAGGCCTTGTAATAGTCTTTATACTACTTTACTTGTGCGTTTCCTTAACGAAATATTAAATAGACGGCGGGTTCGTGTAATCCATTCATGACCTAGGAAATACTTACACAGATCATCACAAGTAAGATAAAGTAACGGATCTAGGAGAAGCAATCTAAGAATAGTGCATGATTAGGTAAATGCATTTACTTATCATAAAAGTTATCACCAGTAGCATAGATTATAAATTAGTTTAGTAATTAGTTAAACAAACCAACCCCTCAAACCATAGATTTACCTGCTTTCATAAAATATAAAAATACAAAAATAATCTTCTCTCAACCTCTAGAATTCTATTAGACCGTGATTAAACCTTCCCAACCTATTCCCCTAGAGAACAATAACAACCCTCGAGTCTTGCCTATACTACACTGCAACGATTAGGTACATTGCCTATAGGATTGTAAAACTTCTTGTGAAGTCTTTACAACCCTCACATCAAGTTTTTGGCGCCGCTGCCGGGGAATAGTTAGGTTTCGATCATAGTTTAACTTAGTTCTACTCGCTTGAATCCTTTTAAGTGAGAATTTAATTATGTATACTCGTAGTCTATCTTTTCTTTGTGTTATTTGTTTCGTAATCCATTCTCGTAAACCACCATGGGAGACGCGAATCCTATCCGTACTCTTGGAGATTACTCCAAAGCTAGCCACGAGGGCTACATGAATACCATTGAGCTCCCTGTAGGGAACAACGTGGTACCTCTTCGATCTGACGCCATCTGGTTGGTGCAAAACGGATGCTCATTCTACGGACTTTGGTCCGAGGATCCAAACCGACACCTCAAGGATTTCTTAAAACTTGTGGACTCACTTGACCTTGATGGTGAAAACAGGGAAAGAACGCGCATGCTTTTATTTCAATTTTCCCTTCGCGATCAAGCTAGAAACTGGCTTGAACGTCTTCCAGCAGGATCCATCACCACATGTGAGGATCTTACTACTTGTTTCCTTGCTCAATTCTTTCCACCGAGAAGGACTGCAAAATTTTGCAACGATATCCTGATGTTCCAACAACATCATGGAGATCCTCTATCTGAAGCATGGACTCGTTTCAAGGACTTACTCCAAAAATTCCCTCATCATGGCATCGATCTTTGGCTCTAAGTCTAAATCTTTAATGACCATGTTATTCCCGTCACAAGACGAACCATTGACCAATCAGCCGGTGGCAAGCTTCGTGACAGAAACGCCAAAGAATCCTGGGCATTGTTAGAGGACCTAGCCCTCTATGACAACGAAAGTTGGAATGATCTAAGGGATTTCGCTAAGCCGGTCAAGGCAATCTCTTTGCCTCAAGATGTCCCGAGTACATCAGACCGTTGCCTCATCGAGCTCGAGAATCAAGTTCAATGCTTGATGGAAGCTCATCTTGCTCTGACGCAACCTACTCAAGTAAACAAAATCACTACCTCATGTGAGATCTATAGTGGTCCCCACAACACTCAGTATTGCATGGAGGATCCCAAACGAGCATTTTTTGATTATGCATCCTCGCGAACCGACGGAAGGGGAAGTAGGCAGTTCACTACGAACCAAGGACCAAGAAACTTTAACGAAGCCACCAATTCTTGGAAGGGAAAGCCAAACTTTAACTGGGCACACGCCTAGACATTTACCAGCCCACGGAACAGCTCATTCTCTACCTACTCATCTAGTTACCAAACGAAGCTTGAGAAGGCACTAATTGATTTTGACGCTTATCAAGAGAAAAGATTATCCAGTCTAAGGACTCAACTTGAACAACAGCAAGACGACATGATTAGTAAAATTAATCTTTTGTAAAAAGCCGTTTCTAAAAAGCTTGATGACGCCCCTATCTGTGACACTATAGGAAACCCGGCAACTCAAATGAATTTCACGTCTACTAACGACACCACAAGAGAGGAGCTTCGAGGCAAGGGAATCAAAAGCCCATCAAAGTTACTCTCCCTAAAATATTTGTCTCAGTCATCCTTAGCAGAACAAAATAAAAACCCTTCATCCCCAAAATGTGTTCACTTCGTTAATTCAATCGTCATTCTAAATAAGGAAGATGAAACTAAGGAAGAAGGAAGTTTGAAGACCATCACAACCGAGTGCGAGGATCATGAGATGACTGTGGAGCGAGAAGGATTTCGAGGAAGAAATTGAAGATGAAATTAAAGAAGAAAAGGAAGATTGCCCAAAAAACTTTGACACTTTTCCTACTATGAAAGAATTAAGGTATCACGAATGGATCTTGAAAAACCCTTGACCCCCATGGGTGAAGGCCAAGGTTATAACTGGGAACTTGAATAACGTTAAATTTTCTTGCATGATTGGTCACTTCGACAAGAAGCAAGCCTATCTAGATATGGAATCCCCAATCAATGTAATGTCTAGGCTTCATTATAACTGGATCATGAGCAAAAGGCTTGGGCCAAGAAGGAAACCATTAAACCCTAGGAAAATCTGCAATTTTGTGGGAAGAGTTAAAGGGCTAAAAGTTTTTGTTGGGAACTTCACCCGCGAATGCGACTTCATGGTGCTTGAGGATACCACTAGTGTCATTGATCATGACCTAGGGTTAGTTATTTCTGGAAAACCATTCGTAGAAGCAACCAGTCTCATTTACGACAGAGAGGAAGGAACAATCACATTTGAAAAAGATGAGGAGAAGATCATGTTTAGAATTCCCTATAAGATGGAAATGTTTAAACACATAGATTTCACAGACATGAATACCAATCGCATACTTCTTTTGTCATAGAAGGTAACGATGATAGCAGCAGAAAAACCCACTACTCCGATAGCTTAGACTTGGGACCCGAATACAAACATGGTGAAAATGTGTGCAGAGCCATTCAGAGCTTGATAGCCATGAAGACCAACAAAAACAAAGGAGAAGTCACGTAAGAACGTGTGACTTCGAGTCTAGCTACAAGACTCGTAAATAAAGAAAACGCTTCTTAAGAGGCAACCCAATGTTTATTTTTTCCCGCACTTAGGAGTGTCGTGTGTTTTAATTCTTTATTGTTTGTTTTATCATGTTTGAATGAATTTCGTAATCAAGCTTTGTTTGTTTATAACTTCGTCTTATTTGCAATCAAAGGTATTTTGCAATAAAATAAGTGTAGGAGAATATATCCGTTTTTTAAGAACCAAATTCAAACATTTAAAATAAATTGTTTAGATTAATTCGAGTCGGTTTCGAGTCATATGATTGTAATGATTAATTCCAGGTTTTTATGCAGTGCTTTCTTCAAATTTAGCTAATAAAATTACGTGCAGGAAATTTCTCAAGAAAAACGAAGAAGGATTTTTCACAGACACTAGAGACGACGTCGGGATTAACACCCAATGTCGTCGCATCTCCAGGAATGTGAAAATTCAATTTTTTTTAGTATTTCTAAAAAATAAAATGTGCAATATTTAAAATTTGTAATTCTTTCGTAAACCTGCAATAAACCTGTGATTATATCATTACTCTCATCCTATCTTTACTGCTTTCATAGAGTTAAAACCCTAAGCTCTCATTATATTTATATCTATCACTTTTGTATTTTACCACAAGTCTCATATACCATATATGTTATAAATCATACATATATTAAGTGTCCATTGTCCATAGTTGTCCTCTTGTCCAACTTCACAAGTCCATCATTATACTTTATAGTTTATAACTTTCATAAATAATCCCTTTTATTATAAGTTCATATATAGCCATTTTCCATAAAAACCATAAGTGTACAAGTTTTCTTATCTTGATATAACCTCATTTTAATGATCATATAACATCAATATAAGTCCATAATTAACCTCAACATGTCATTAGTATTTCTTTCACTTGTAACATATTAAGAAACTATTAAAAACCCTAATTAACCCATAATCATGTTTACACCAAAACTACATGATACAATATTTTATCATCATTTTTAACATGATATATGTAATAACACAACATATATAAAAGTAATCCATGTGATCATTTCAAGTAGAAATCTCATTTTCATGATAAAATCCTAAATGGTGATTTAAGCTAACATAGAATAACCATATGCATAAAAACTCATAAAATGAAAGCATCAAGGTTTAAAGTAGACCTTATGATGAATGATGATGGTGACAAACAAATGCTAAACCCTTGTTTAGCCCTAAAATCCAAGCTTGCACAAAGAAACCCTAGCTTTCCTTAATAAAAACCCTAGCTTTCTTTCACTTGCTTAATACTTGGAAATGCTTAGCCAATGCTTGGAAATACCTTAGAATGTCTTATAATGGATGTGTATAAGTGTGTATGGGTTGTATAAAAATTGCTATGGATTTGGTTGGGGATTGGTTTTGAGCCGTGGCCTATTGTAGAGCAAAAGGGGATGTTTGTTTGATTTTTACTAAGTGTTTATGCAATGTGTGTTTATCTATCATATGTATACATGTATATAAGGTGTAGGTCTAGTCAAGGGAACATGGTAAGGTCTTAGGGATGGGTCTTGGTCATAGTCTTCAAAGAAACAAGAAATGACTAGCTTTAAATGTAAGGTAGATGTACATTGACTAAGTTGAAATTTTTTCTTATATCTTTGTATCAAATGCCATAATTTCGGCTATAATAAGATATATGTGATGTTTTTGAGTAATTTTTATGTATTTGGTATAAATGTGGGTATTTGTTGAAGCGTAGAAAAGTTTTGGTGGTTTCGGGAGTGCCTAAACGCAATTTATCGCGAAACGTATACACTTTACGTATCCGATAAAAATAAAATGAACAAAGTTAATAATTATTCTCAAAATAATTATATAACCCTTGCTTGATGTAAACATTTAATTGTTTGATGCCCGTTTACATTGAACGCTAATTTTTAACTTATGCGATTTAAACTTAATACATGAATTCACAAGCATACGCGTACAATGCTAAAAATAAATAGTAGGTTTATCGATGTCGTCAATGACTTGAAAAGACAGGGTGTTATAATAACTTCGTCTTATTTGCAATCAAAGGCATTTTACAACAAAATAAGTGTAGGGGAATAAATCCGGTTTTTAGAACCAATTCAAACATTTAAAATAAATTGTTTAGATTAATTCGCGTCAGTTTCGAGTCATATGATTATAATGATTAATTCTAGGTTTTTATGCAATGCTTTCTTCAGATTTAACTAATAAAATTGCATACAGGAAATTTCTCATTAAAAACGAAGAAGAATTTTTCACAGTGCCTGGAGACGGCGTTGGGATTAACACCCGACGGTGTCGCGTCTCCAGCAATGTAAAAATTCAAATTTTTTCAAGTATTTTTGAAAAATAGAATGTGCAATATTTAAAATTTGTAATTTAGTTGTAAACCTGCAGAAAACCTATGATTATATCATCGCTTTCATCCTATCTTTACTGCTTTCATAGAGTCAAAACCCTAAACTCTCATTGTATTTATATCTATCCTGCCGATTTTATGCTTGGTGTAGTTGTCTTTGTCTTTGATTTACAGGTTATATTTGATGAGAAGAAGCTTGGAAGTTCTTAGGAAGTTTCATTGGATGATTCTTGGAGGACGATTTAACCAGTTATCGCATGTTTCTTCTCCATTATTGAGCAAACCAGGGGAGTACTAGTTTCTTTTACTTGTTTTCTTTTCCCTTTATTCGTTTTACGGGTACTTCTATAGAACATTGGGGACAATGTTCAACTTACGTGTAGGGGAAATAAGCCTTTTGAACTCATTCCTTCATTTGTCATTTGCTTGTTCCTTAAAATGATGGGTAATATATCAAAACATAGCATAAAAAGGTAATTTTGACCAAAATTTAAAATTTTTTATGACACATACCGACGAAAACCAAGTATTAATAGCGTCTCATGGATAGGAATGTGTATGACTAGCACAAAACCCTCAAAATTCCACCCCAAAAATATGAGGTTCGCCTTTAGATCTTTAGGAATTCGGGTATCCATTATTGATACCCAAGATAATTTATACCTTTAGCTTTCTCGAGTTAAGGTTCGAATGCAGTCATATGTGTCTATTCCGTCGTTACGGATGTGTACGTATGGTCTTTGTCGCCTTTTCTGGAGCATTGGTATCGGTATTAAATTATATGAGTGTACCGGTAGTATATTAAATTCTAGAACTTGTTTTTGTGATGCATCCCGAGACCGCATAGTAAGTATTAGGATTTGCTAGATAAGAGGCACTAGGATTAACCCATGTTTTAAACCTGTAATTGTTATGATGGTCACACCGATCATATAACTATCCCACACCCTTGCCATGCACTCATTTTTAGTGCAGGATACCCCTAGTACAACCCTCCGAGCCTATCCTTTTTCACGGTTCTCGTAATTTTCTGGTTAAGCCGGACTATTAATGAAGAGCATTGTCACCCATAAACCAATTGTTACACCCAAATCGCCTTAGCCTACCTTGTATGTACTCACTTTTAGTACATTATTGTTTTAACCCAAGTTAATTATTTGAGTACACGGTTGCTAAGTCCTTATCCTTGTAAATACAGTTTTGGGACGATTGGGATTCATGGTAGTATTCATCTTATGAAGAATTAGGGAAGAAGTAATTTATCACCCCCAATAGAGCTCAATAAGCTTCATGTTATTTTGATCCATCTCAAATTGGGTCATTAGTTAGATTGTAAATAATCGAGTATGTAAAAGTTCAAGTGTATGGTGTATCTATAAACCCCCATGATGTATTATATGTTTAAGCAATGGCAGAGCAAAAGTGTACAAAAAATGTATATAAAAAAAGAGTGAAAAAAATATACGGGCTGCCATTTGCTTATGTTTATGTTTATATTAGAGTCGAGAAAAGAAAAAGAAAGAGATTGGTATAGAGTTTTGCAGAGTTTATATATTTTGTCCGAGTCTTCGGCTTAGCAACCAAACCAATGTACATTCTTATAAATAATTAGCTAACCCTTCCACTCCAAATTCACCCAAAAGTCACCACCCAAATGTATTCCATCTGTTTCCGTTAATGTTATCTTACACCTACACCCCACAACCCTTTAAAATACCTCTCGGATAGTAATGAATAATGATTGCACCTAGCGGTGGAGGTTTGATCCTTTTACCAAACCTATGGTAATTTATATGCTATGACAGGTAATAAGTGTTGATTTTTCGTTTCCCCTTATGTTATAATTTATTATATACCTGAGAGAAAGAGAGAATCCCAAACACTTATGTGAGGTGCTAATATATACGTTTCGTGCTTTTAATTACGAGGTCTAGAAGGTTGTGTTGTAAAATACTTTTAAAGAGTAGGTTAAATGACCCTCATATTGCTATTATCTAGGTAGAAAAGCTCATTTGCTTTAGGACAAGCAAATCCCAAGTGTAGGGGTATTTGATGAGGTGTCATTTTATACACTTTTTCGGGGTTATTTAACCCCCCCAAAATCATGCAAATATGCACAGATTACATGCTTAATCATTTGTTTTCAGGTTTTTAGCACTTGGATGGCTTTTGGAGGAAATACACGTAACTTGGGCTTATTTGGAGAAGAAACGGACAAGATTACGGACCTACACCAAATCACATGATGACTTTTGCAAACAGTGGCAAGAGACGGCGTCGCATGCATAAAGTGACGCCGTCGTGATCAATCTAATGACGACGTCAGGAATATGGAGACGGCGTCAGGACGTGGCCGACTTAAAGAGGATTTAGAATCGTCTACGTGGCGACGACGTCAGGATTGCAAAGCGATGCTGTCGCGTCGACGACTCTATAAATATAAATCCGTTTTTAGGGTTTTAGTGTGTAACTTTGGGATAATTTTGTGTAACCCTAAGGAGACGAACCCTAGTCGTTCTATGAGCTTTATATGTCATTTTTAGGGCCTCAAAACCCTATTGAACTACCTTAAATCCATGTTTTAATCAAGTAAGGTTATTTATCATTAATCATTCAATATGTCTATGTGTTGTTTGATTAATTTATCTTCTTGCTTTATTTATAACATGCGAGGCTAAACCCTCCTTTGTATTTATCTATGATTGCATGAAACTTAGGTTGTAGATCCTTTTGATGTTGCTTCTTGTTGATGAATGTGCGCGTTAGGCTTTAGAAAACCAGCTTTTGTCTGTATCGCTGTTGATATGTCTAGGGAAACGCGAGTAGTGTAGAAAGGATACCATCGGTAACAGTCTTCATACTACCTTACCCACTATATGGTTGATCCCTCTTAAGTTATTTCACATGCATTTAATATACTCTTAGGGGCCTTGTAATAGTCTTCATACTACCTTACTTGTGCGTTGCCTTAACGGAATATTAAATAGACGGCGGGTTCGTGTAATCCGTTCATGACCTAGGAAATACTTACACAGATCATCACAAGTGTGACAAAGCAACGGATCTAGGAGAAGCAATCTGAGGAGTAGTGCATGATTAGGTAAATACATTTACTTATCATAAAAGTTATCACCAGTAGCATAGATTATAAATTAGTTTAGTAATTAGTTAAACAAACCAACCTCTCAAACCATAGATTTACCTGTTTTCATAAAATATTAAAATACAAAAATAATCTTCTCTCAACCTCTAGAATTCTGTTAGACCGTGATTAATCCTTCCCAACCTATTCCCCTAGATAACGATAACAACCCCCGAGTCTTGCCTATACTAAATTGCAACGATTAGGTATACTGCCTAGGGGATTGTAAAACTTCCTGTGAAGTCTTCGCAACCCTCACATCAACATGGAGTATATTAAGCACGCATGGGAGTAATAAATTGACTTTTTCCTCATTTCTCTATAATATAAAAACTACCATGATTCTCAATCGTCCCAAAACTGTATACACTAATAAATGACTCGACTTGGCAACGATGTAATCAAACAAACAATTAACTAGGGTTAAACAATTATGTTCACAGTAATGTGCTAAAAATAAGTACATACATGGGGGCTAAAGCGATTTGGGTGTAACATTTTAATGAGGTGTAAACAATGCTCTTCATTAATAATACGAAATCTACTAGAAATTTCCGAGAACTGCGAAAAGGATAACCTCAGGTTGTACTAGAGGTATCTTACACTAAAAATAAGTGCGTAACAAGGGTGTGGGGGTAGTTATATGAGCATTTGAAATTATGTATGACCAAACACCCCCTCAATATGCGACTTATGAAGCTGGGGAGTGAACATTTGAAGTTGTGGATAGAACCTTGGTGGCTAAAGAACAGACAATCAAGTTGCTTCAGTTTTACTTAAAGAGAGCTCAAAACCGAGGTTGACGAACTTGTAGGTTAAGAACAGGGAGGCTGAACAACTTGAGCATAGCCAGGTGTATGTTATCGTGTGTCACGAAGAGGTTGATTACCTTGCTGACAATAACCCCTAGGAGTTAGATGAGGTATTGAATCTGATAAAGCATAACCTCCGGGAACATACGTGGTTCCATGTGGCGCAACATGTAATAAAGCCGGTTCATAAGAGGGAAGTGGCCCACCATAGTAGCCATTACCAATTTCAGGAGGCTCCTACATGTGTTGTTGGTTGCATTTTCTTTTTACCATATTGTTGCCTGGGTGGATAATTCATGTAACCCTCATAAGAATAGTCCTCTTGGTGAATGAGTATTGTACTCGGGTGACTGTGAAGAGTGACCTCTTGGTCCCCCGCAATGATAATCAGGGCCACGAGAGGTTGACGGCCTCGTAACTTGATTGAAAAACAATTGACAAAAAAGGTGTCACCACAAAAAATCGTAAATACTAAACAGTATGAATAAAAAAAAACACAAACATTCATTCAAAATCAAAATAAAGTTTCAAAGTTGCATCTTAAGTGGTATCTTAAGTAATAAAACAAAATGCTCCAAACTAAGGCTACACGACAATTCAATAACCATGTTATGCCACTTGTATATCCATTACTATCCTTTTCTTTGTACTTCTTTACTCGGAACAATATGATTAAATAGCAACTTAGTGTTGCTTATTAGCTAACAAGAAGTTCCAAAGTAACATATGACATGATTTGAGCTTGTGTCAAAACATAAGTTTGCAAAGCACTAAGCGAGTAACTAAATTTCACTATAATAATAGTACAAGAGAGTATAGAAAAGGCAAAACCTTTAAACACACAGTTATGAAACTAGTGTATCCCAGAAAGGCATGTAATTTTATCGACATAGTACCTACATATAGAAAAATATTATTATCAAGTACAAGAGATGAAAGATGCGAGAAAACCTTTTTTAGCACTTTGTTAATACATTATTTTGCAATTTCAATTAGTTTCGAGTCCCCGGTTAACCTTATGGTTGTCACATTCGACTCGTCACCCTCATAATTGGGTATCACTAGCATTATTATGTGTAAAATCAAAACTTTATCAAGGCAAATTAGTTGATTTGAAAATCTGTAACTTAAAGCCTTTACAAAGTTCAAAAAGCGTCATCGCTCAAACTACCTTTATTTGTGCTCCACGTTCTGCATGCATGCTTTTTATAGTTCTTCCACCTTTTCCAACGATTTGCCCAATATTAAGATGTCCAAGTGAACAAGACGTCATTCCTCAACATACTACCACTCCTTTTAGTGCCGATTCGCAACACATGAGTTTCCCAAAACACTAAACACCAAATCTTTAAAGCATACATCCCAAAACGAAAATCACCAATGTATCCTTGGCACCTCTGCTTACTCTGATCTCCTGAAAAACATTTCTTTAAACGTCCAACAATAATGTTTTGGTGAATTCCATAGGTTTGATAAATCATAAGTAATGCAGAGACCGCAAGACTTTCCCCCCGTGATAAAGCAACACATGAACATCACAGAAACCCATTTACATTTACCTAAGCTCTGACACTGAAGCTCGACAATTCGTATCTTGCAATAATATATAATGCAATTTCTGCCCGAAGTATAACATTTAACGCCGAAACATCCCCAAAACCGACATGTTATACGTTTCGTTTACACTGGTGATAGCTAGTCATCCACAAAACGGGATGGTTAATCCAAATAGATCTATTCGTATCATTCCGCGCTCGCCTAATGTAGTTCACACTACATCTTATGCAATTTGAAGTTCATGATAATGGGCTCAACTTGGGTTATCGCTACTTAGGCAAACATGTAATCAATATAAAATATCCACTTGCGTCCAATTTATAAAACATAAGCATTTTTCCACCCCAAGGTTATGAATCCAATAAATCGTAAAAATATGGGGCTAATGAACTGCACCTAGAGGTACTGATAATCAAATATAACAGAATAACGCGTCACGCAAATCGTCAGATGCAACCTATTTAATTTAAGGTCGTATAAGTACCATGTACTTCGATTAACTAACATCATATACAGGTCTATGTTAGTTACATCATACTATCGTTCGGGCTATCATAATTAAGAGGTCATGTAGTGAACGTATGAGGCTAGACTCTTTAAATCGTAAGATCCAGCAACTCGTACATACGCCACCTCACCCGAAGAGGCTCATTAATGAAACGTCCCAAGAATATAGTACTTTGATAACCACATATAATTCTATATTGCTCAATCACCATCTAACTATTTTGGTAAAATTTGTGTTTAATAAGTAAAAACATTTATAATTACCGTTGTAGTAAAACTGGCGTAACTTTTGCGTTTTAAGCCCGATTTTGACGTTTCTTTTATTGCCCACGCTTTTGTGTATTATGACGAGTATATCCATAATTTGACATTTTCATATTTTTGACCCTCTGATGAACAGTACTTTTTACTGTTCACATCAGTTATAAAGTTATTTTATAGTTTTAGTTATCGTTAAAACCCCGTAAACTCGTATTTTATTCGTTATAGCTGCGAAGTTTTATTATTATAGCGAATTCTTTCGAGTACGTTCTTGTTATTGAAAAATCTATAAATTTATAAGGGTTTACAAAAATAAATTTTCTTCTCAGGAATAGTTTTTTAAACTGTTCATAGTTTATAAAAATTATTTTTATAAACTTTAAATTACCGAATACTCGTGAAATTCATAACTTCTTTATTATTAATTGAAAAATCATGATTCTTATCATTTTGGAATCCTAAAAATATGTATTATTTGTTAAAAATACCTAACTTGTTGTTTTGTATAATATTTATAAAAGTTATTTTATAAACCCGATTAATTATCGTATAACTCGTAATTAGCGTAACTTTTTCGTTATTTATCCGTTTAGACAACAGTTTCTAATCTTATCCTTTTTCGGGATCATCATGAAGTCCGTAGAATATTTATAAAACATAATATCCACTGTTTGGAATTCGACTCCAAACAGCCCTTTAATATCTATGTATTAAACTTATTTATTAACTTGTTTTATATATCTTTTTACTAAGTATTTCCAAAAGTATTTTTTCCCACACTCTTAATATATTATACTATATTATATATAAATCCATAGTCTTATATTGTTCCATAAAGTTCAAGTCATTAAGGCCTTAACCACATTTTTAAAAGCCATAATCTCCATAATAACATTTTACCTACAAAGACATCCAATAACCATTTTTACATCATAACCATAAGTGTACAAGTCTTTTACTTCCATTATGACTTTATTTTAGTGTCCATATAACATGATTAAAAGTTCATAATCAACATTAACATGTCATTTTCCTTTCTTTTACTTCCATTATGGATTTGGTATTAAGGTTGTTTCAAGCCGTGGGCTTAGATGGAGCAACAAGGAAGAGTTTTTGATTTTCTAGTTAAGTGTTTTACTTGTATGAGTTCCTATCTCTAGTATGCATGTATATATGGTAAGTCTTGGTCAAAAAGAATGCAATAGTTGGTCTTGGGACAAATTCATGGTCTTAAGGAAGACTATGGTCAAAAGGGAACAAGTTATGGCTAGATTAAATGAAGAAGTGTTGTACAATGCAAGTTGTGTAAAAATTGTGTGCCCTATGTCCCAATGTTGTTGTTATGCCATGAGTTTAGAGGGGAAAAGGGTTCTAGAAGCCAATTTTGATATTAACATGATATCTTGTTAAATATATGAAAGTTACAACTTGTAGCTTTTATATAAAAGGTGTTTACTTGTATGCATTTGTGTATTGTTTTATTTTGTAATGTACAAAGTGAAACATAATGTTAACTTGAGTGAATTTAATAAAACTTTGAGTGTTGGGTACAATCGTGGGTATTTGTTGAAGCGTAGAATTATTTTTGTGGTTCCGGGTATGCCTAAACTTAATTTATCGTGAAACGTATACAATTTACGTATCCGATAAAAATAAAATAAACAACGGCCATAATTATTCTCAAAATAATTATTTAATACTTGATTGATTCCAACGCTTAATTGTTTGATGCCCGTTTACATTGAACGCAATTTTTTTAGCTTACGCGATTTTACTTAATACATGAAATTACAAGCAAACACGTACGTCACTAAAATAAATAGTAGATTTATCGACGTCGTCAATGACTTGAAAACACAAGGTGTTATAGACTTCCCCCGTTAAACGAGCCTTGTCCTCAAGGCTCACGATGCAGCACTTGACGACGGTGCGGTCTTGGTGAAGAGGTGTGGGTATTTCTTCTTGAATTGGTCTTCACGTTCCCCAACATGAACTCAGACCTCTCTTTGGAGTCCATCGAACCTTGACTAATGTGAATCAGGCTTCGCTATATACGACCGTTTAACTTCTAAACGACCCACTATTTCCTAATGGTAATCCTTAACAAAATGAAGCTTGTCATCTATGATGAGTCCCATCCAACCGGAACGGGCTAATGTTCGTGCCGGCATGGACACTTTTTCATGTGGACACATGGAATGTATTATGAACTCTGCTCAGCTCTTCAGGAAGCTCGAGCTTGTAAGCAACCTCTCCAACCTTTTCTAACACCTTGAAAGGTCCAACATACCTGGGGTTTAACTTCCCCCGTTTGCCAAAACGTACGACCCCTTTCCAAGGTGAAACTTTAATCCATAACTTATCCCGACTTGAATGTCCATTGTTTTACCTTCAAATCGGCGTAACCCTTTGTTCGCTTCACGAGCGCTTGCATCCTTGCTTGATTTGGATGATTTCTCAGTCGTCTCTTGAATTAGCTTTGGACGCGGAGGATTTGAGCTTCCTGCAACTTCGTTCTAACCAACAGGTTAAACGACATTTTCGATCCAAAAGTGCCTCGAACGGTGCGGCTTGAGTGCAAGCGTGAAGCTATTGTTAATTAGAACTCACTAATGGCAAAATGGTCAACCCAACCCTTTCCAAAAACGATCGCACAAGCACACAGCATATCCTCGAGAGTTTGAAGGTCCTCTCGATCGCCCGACCCTGTTATGGATGGTACGCAGTACTCATGATCCAAAATATTACCGCAAAGCGTTCTGAAGTGACCTCCATGAAAATTGGATGCGAATCTCGGTCACGATCATAAATGATTGAGACAGTATTACCATGTCTCGTGACCACCTCCTTTAGGTACATTCTGCAAGTTTATCCCAAGATCATCTCCTAACGGTGATGAAGATCGCATACTTAGTGAGTCGGATCCAACAATCACCCACATGGTGTCGTAGCCTTGCGACGTCTTTAGGAGCTTCGTAACAAAATTCCATAGTGATGTTCCCCACTTACCATTTCAGTATCTGGGTTTGTCCCAATATCTGATGGTCTTTGATGTTCAGCCTTAACCTTAGCAAAGGTCCAAAACACTTGCTAACATAGGCGATGTCGGGCTTTATCCATATTGGGCCACCAATATACTTCTTCATATCTTGGTATCATTTTTTCGCAACCCGGATGTACAGAGTATTTTTGATCTGTGGGAAACTCGTGCATGACATAGTCCGTAAATCCACCATAACAAGGTAACCAACTTCTGCCA
Source organism: Tanacetum coccineum (assembly GCA_026074375.1). Classification (NCBI taxonomy): domain Eukaryota; kingdom Viridiplantae; phylum Streptophyta; class Magnoliopsida; order Asterales; family Asteraceae; genus Tanacetum; species Tanacetum coccineum. Next base: position 27,878 of record BQNB010001954.1, on the reverse strand, counting down.
TTGGAGGCCATATAGGGTTTCCATCATCACGGGGTTCCAACTTTTTCCGTCCTAATCGCCTCTGGATTTTTAGCTTTTTCAACCACATTCCTCAACATCTCATTTTGATGTTCTCGTGTTTTCCGTCTACATGTCTGAGCAACAAGATTTGTTTTGGGAAGACTTAAACGTAATTGTCCCCATAACTAAGGCTCCGAACTCTTAACGGTGGTTCTCGTTCTTGTCCTGCTCATAGCATCAGCAACACATTATGGTCTGTTCCCCGGGTGATAAACGAATATCGAATCGAATCACTAAAGCAACTCTAACCATCAGCTTGTCTCGATGTTTAGTTCCTTACTGAACAAGAATGTGTTGTAGAGCTCTTATGATTTTTCATGAACATGACACTTGGTTCCGTACAAATTAGGTGTCTCCTCTGTCTCCAAATTTTGAGAGCGAACGACTACTGCTACCAGAGTTACCAAATGTCATGAGTCCGTATAGTTCTTCACGATAATTTTTAACTTGGCGTGATGCAATAAGAATCAACTTTTTCTCTTTTCATCAACACAGCACCCAAACCCTTCTTGTAGCGTCCGTATATGCGATGAAACTGTTCGCTTCCCTCAAGGGGTAAGCAAGATTGGTGCACTGCACCATTTCTTTCTGCTTTAACAGTTGAAAAGCCTAGTCCTTTGTTTATTCGCCCCAAACAAACTTGACCTCTTTTGAGTAAGCTTAGTCCAATGGTATTTGGCGATCTTTGAAAACCCTTCCAATGAATCTCTTTCGAGATAATACCCAGCAAAACCTAAAAATTGACAATCCCGTTGGTGACTTAGAATGTCCAATCTTTAAATGGATTCAATTCCTTGGCTGGAGCTACCATGAAATCCCTTCCCTATCAAGTCAATCACGTGACGAGGAACTGTACCCTTATGGATATCTAAAATTCACACTTGGAAAATTTGGCATACAACTCCTCTTTCTTAAGCAACTCTAAGATTAGCTTAAGGTGCTCTTCGTGTTCTTGCTTGTTCTTCGAATATATCAGAATATCGTCAATAAAGACAATCACAAATTTATCCAGATATGGTTTGCACACCCGATTCATAAGGTCCATGAATACGGCAGGTGCGTTCGTCAAACCAAATGGCATAACTTGAAATTCATAATGGCCGTAACGAGTTCTGAAGGCAGTCTTCAGAATGTCTTCTTCTCGAACCCTCAGTTGGTGATAACCTGACCTTAGGTCGATCTTCGAGTAGACACTCGACCCTTGAAGCTGATCAAATAAATCATCAATTCTGGGGAGTGGATAACGGTTCTTCACTATCAGTTTGTTTAATTCCCGATAGTCAATGCACATCCGGAATGATCCATCCTTCTTCTTGACAAACAAGACCGGAGCTCCCCAGGGTGAGGAACTAGGTCTTATAAAGCCTTTGTCAGATAGTTCTTTTAGTTGCTCCGATAACTCTTTCATTTCAGAAGGCGCCAATCGATAAGGTGCCCGTGCTACAGGTGCAGCACCAGGTACCAAATCAATTTGAAACTCCACTTGTCGAGTCGGAGGAAGACCCGGCAAGTCCTCAGGAAATACTTTAGGAAAGTCTCGAACTATTGGCACGTCCTCAAGTCGCTTCTTCTCCGACTTGTCTTCAACCTCTTTTGTAGTGACATGTGCCAAAAAGATAGGAAATCCTTTTTGCATGTACTTCTGCGTTTTAGTGCACGAAATGATGTTTAATCGTGTCACATTTCCCTGGTTACTTCCATCACCGTGTATGATTAAGGTTTCATTTCCCCAGGGGATGCGAACAATCTTCTCGGCACACACAATGACCGCTTGGTACTTCGCCAACCAATCCATACCGATTATAGCATCGAAACTACCAAGTTCTACAGGCATTAAGTTTATGTTGAATGGGTGGTTTAGGAAGTTTAATGTGCAACCACTAAGGATAGTGTTTAACCCAATTATTCTCCCGTCAGCTAGTTCGACATCATAATAGTGATCTAGGGTAGATGGCGTGATGTCAATTTGGGAGCTAAATGCAGTAGACATAAAACTCCGATCGGCACCCGTATCAAATAAGATATAAGCATAGCGGTTGTTTAGAAGGAACGTACCCGCAACGACGTTGTCTGGGTTTGCCCCCGCATTTCCAACCACATACACCTTCGCTGGAGCCTTGTCATTCCTAGCTTGATTACCACGGTCATTGTTTTTTAGTTTTGGGCAGTTTCTTTTAAAGTGTCCTTGAGCTCCGCACTCATAGCAACCATTTCCCTTCTGATTATTGTTGTTGTTGTTGCGTAGTTTGCAAGAGTAAATAAGGAACCTACGTTAATATTGACAAAATTCTCATAATATGATAATTTGATAGATAATTTGAAATTATTCGTACAACTGAAAATTTAAGGGAAATACAACGAGAATTCCTAAGGAGATAAATTCTAAGATAGTTTCAACTTAGGATTTATTAGGCAAAGCTAGTCAACTTTATCTTTTAAGCTTCGATCTCATCCTTCTTGTTGTTAGGGTCTTGATCGGTTTCTCCTCCTCTTAAGGTATGCACCACTCCTTGTGCTCCAATACCTCCAATTTGGTTTTTATGGCTTTGGTTCTTTCGCTCTGGGCAATCCCTCTTGTAGTGCCCCTGATTCCCACATTCATAACAATTATCCTTTTGACTTGTCCTCGTGCCTCTTTGGTTTTTAGTAGTATTGTCATTTGTAGGTCTCCTACAGTTACGGACCAGATGGCCAACTATGTTGCACTTGTGGCATTTGGGAGCACATGGACCATCATGATGATAGTTGCATTTAGGACACAACGGCTTGGACCCGCCGTAATATTTCTTCTCCCCGTGCCCTGCAGCGTAAGCTTTGCCAGTATTTTGCCTCTTGTTTGGCTGTTGTTGGTTCTGATTGTTCTTGGAAGTGTTATTCAACTTCCTCTTGTTCTCAGCCTGGCGTTCAGAAAGAGTGCTAATCTTTTTGTCCACACATTTCTGAAACTTCACTATTGGACACTCACTCTTGAAGTGTCTCGGACTTCCACACTCATAACAGGTGTGAGTTCGTTGATTCCTAGCAGCAGCAGGATTCCTACAATCCCGGGTCATGTGGCCCATCTTCTTGTAATTCCCGCCCTTTACAGTACCTTTCCCATTATGGTTACCTTCCCACTTTCTCTTGTTGTTAGCATTCTCTGCTACCTTGCATTCTTGTTGTTTGGTCTGGCTCATTGACTTACGAGCCATGTTGGTTTTCGTCTCATAAATGGCAATAGCCTCGATAGCATTAGCCACTCGCTGGGCTACAACCCGCTCAATTTCCTCAACACTCATCCCTTGATCAACAGTTGTCATTGTTTCCTGAAAATCACAGGGAAAAAGAATGTATATGAGGTTTCATCCAAGGGAAAATCATGACACTCCGTGATCCCAACAAGTAGGTAAGGTGAGACCACGTTATGCGTAGATATAAGATAACAGCAACCATGACATAAAATAAATCCCCCTCGTACAGTAGCATGATCATAACCAACAACGTAAGTTAATACTTAATACATCGTTTTACATGAGTAAAAGAGTACAAGCTTTTTATTAACACTACCAACCGAGTATTACTCAAGTTTAGTGGAATACAAAATAAGCTACACTGACAAATCTATTTGTCTATGGCCAGGGTGCCTCTCAAGATTCTAGATGCTAGACTCTTATGTTATCTTTAAGTGACTCAACATTCTCTGGTGGTGGTGATGATGAAGGTAGTGCAGCAGCAAACTCGGTAATGCCTGCCTTAGCAGATGGTGATCGTGGAGTATGGTGTTAAATAGACATCCGTACTGTACGGGATTTGGTCTCAAAAGACAAGATGATATGGTGTGGAGAGGTGGGTGATGTAGAAGCAGACTCATCAGTCTCAAATGCCTTTGTATTCTCAGCTTAAGGGGACAGGATCATCTGTAGGTACAGCAGAAGGGTCGGCCGGAGCTAGGTGCTCCTCCTCCTCCTCATCCTCCTCATCCTTCTCAACATCATCATCATCTTTGTCATCATCAGATGACTCATCATCTTCGTTGGTAGAATAGTCCGTAGACCTCAATTAGGGTCCTCTTCATCCTCCGCCGGATTGAAGTTAGTAAACAAATGTAAGCTTGGTGATAGGGCTGTAGGTGAGGCATCAGCAGATAGAGGTTGATCCTTCATTGGTCCCTCTAGCTCCTCATTCAGAGACTAACTGGATTATCTATGCTCGGACTATATGAACAATTGTAGTAAACTGTCGATAAAATTTGGAAGAACATAACAGCTTGCAACGTAGCAAAACTTAACTTATATAAATATATTATATAGCTGGTATGGTAAATACATATATGCACTTATGGCATAAATGAATGATGGTAATGTATCATATTCGATAGCTTAATGTTTTAGGTAGCGCTTAGGACCTACGAGCTTATCGTACTACCTTGCCTAAAGAAATATTCCCCTATTTATATAAATAGCCATTATATAAATAATTGTAGAGTTGCGCGAAAGAATGCAAACTCCAACTTTGTATATATGCAATATACCCTCATAGTAATATATGTACTATAATATAAACACTATATCAATTATGAATTATCCTAGTCCTAACCAACTAATTGCAACAAGTAGTGTAATGCATGAATGTATGCACATGTTATGTCCCGTGTAAAACCCATTGTATGAAATTCGTTTTGAAAACGTTTATAGTTCCCAGCAAAAACATTTGACCCAGGTCTCTATAACCTTGGCTCTTGATACCAATCTGTAACACCCCCAAATTGGGTCGCAGCGGAATATGGGTCCGGGGCGTGTTACTTCTCAGATCAATAACACAAGATATATATAGAACGACCAAAAAGTCGTTTGAAAACGATACATTGGATTTAACAAATAATTGTTACATAAGCCCGAAGCTTAACTTGTTCACTTGATCAAAATATCAAAGATTGTTCAGCCCATACAGATAACAAAATGAAAGGTGGAACAAAATCTTTAATGCATGACATCCAAATCAAAACCACCAATGTATCCATCGCACCTCGTGCTTATTGATCCCCTGAAAAACATTGCTTTAAAACGTCAACAATAATGTTGGTGAATTCATAGGTTTGATAAATCATATATTGTAGGACCACAAGATCTCCCAAGTGTAATGAATATGCAACAGATGCAGATATCATATAAATGTAATACTTGCCCTAAGCGCATGACACTGAAGCTGACATGTATGGATGCCAAATTAAATGGCCTTTTGCCCTGGTTGATGTTCTAACCCCAAACCTCCAATTCGACATGGTATACGTTCGTTTCACTAGTGATAGCTAATCACCCGAACGGGGTTGTCAAACCCAATAGATCTATTTAATAACATCGCTGCTCGTAATTAACAGTTCTGATAATGGGATCAATTAGGTTATCGCTACTTAGCAACATGTAATCATAATAAGAAACTTAACCACATGGTCCATTGTAAAACATTGCATGTTTTCACCCCAAAAACTTTGTATAAACCAAAAGCATGTTTACACGTGGGGCATGAGCTCACCTTGAGGTTCCGATAATCCAATGATCGCAGATAATGCGTCACGTAAAAGAACGGAATGCAACCTAAATTATCATAGGTGCGTAAGACCGAGACTTAAATGATAACATTGAATGTAATCCTAATAGTATGTACATCGTACTATCCTTCGGAGCGATCATAATTAAAGAAGTCATGACATGACGTTCGAGGATTGAGACACTTTAAATCGTAAATCCAACAACTCCGTCGAAACGTCATCCGAAGAGCCTCATTATGAAACTCCCTAGTAATAATAGTACTTTTGATAATTCCATAATATTCTATATAACTCATCACCAACTAATGGGTTTTTGGTAAAATTGTGTTTAATAAGATAAAACGTTTAAAATTCCCGTTTGTAAAACTTTGGCGTAACTTCGCGTTTTAACCCGATCTCGCTGTTTCCTTATGTCCATCTTTTCGTATTAAGACGGGTTATCATAAATTGACAATTTTTGAATTTTCGGACACTACTGGTGAACATACCTTTTACTGCTTAACCCCCCCCACAGAAACCCCACACACAGACTGAGCTGTTATAGAAAATCGTATTCTTCGTCGTAAAACCCCGTAAATGTCTATTTTATTCGGTATAGCTCCGTTTTTTAACGATTCTTTCGAGGACGTTCTGTATTGAAAGTTCTATATTTTTTATGATTTACAAAATATATAACTTTCTTCATGAAAAGTAAACTTTTATAAAAAATAGTTTTATAAAATATTATTGTCGTAAACGCGCGAAATTCAATACTCGTTTGTTATTAATTGCAAATTACATTCTTATTCATTTTGGAATCCTAAAAATATGTATTATTTTTGTTAAAAATACCAACCCTTGCTGGTATTATAATATTAATAAAAATGTTTTAAAAAAGTTCCTTACAACTTCGTTATTAACTATAACTCGTTTTTTTAAAACTAACTTTTTCGATATATTCCGGTTTAACAAGTTTCTTACTTTTTCGGAATCGTCGTGAAATGTATTATCTTATAAAAATATAAAATAAGTATGTAAAATTTCGAATTTGGGACAGAATGTTTACTTGGGTTTGTTGAATCCATATTCGATCTTTTCTTATAACGTTGTTACTTTGTATTTTACCATATTCGTCATCATATCAAATATTTTATAAATCAACATAAAATGATGTGTCCTTTGGCCATAATAGTCCTTATGTGTCCAAGTTACCAAGGTTAACTAATTCATGATAACACTTAAATCATAACTTTACTTAAGAAATCTCTAATTTACTAGTTTTGCAAATAATCATTTTTACACATAACCAAGTGTGTACAAGTGTATTTCTTTCCATATGACCTTATTTTAGTGTTCCATTAGCATGATTAAAAGTCCATAATCAATATTAACATGTCTTTTTATAATCTTCTCTTGAAACATATTATGAAGTATTATAAACCCTAATTAATCCATAATCATGTTTACACCAAAACCATATGATACAACATTTTCTCATCCTTTTTAATATGATGTAAGTAATAACACAACATATGTATAAGTAATCCATGTGGTCATTTCGAGTGAAAACTTTATTTTCATGATTAAAACTTAAATGGTGATATAAGCTAAATAGAAATATCATATGCATAATAATGAAAGTTATAGCAACATAAAGAGTTTAAATGGACCTTAAGAAGAATGATGATGATGATGTACAAGTGCTAAACCCTTGTTTAGCCACAAAAACCAAACTTGCACTTAAATAAACCCTTAGCTCCTTTACTAATCCTAGCTTCCTTTTTCTTGATTAATAACTTTGGAAATGGTTAACCAATGCTTGCAAATGTCTTAGTACATCTTAGGATATGTGTATATAGAAGTGTAAGGGTTGTAGAAAATTTTGTATGGATTTGGTTGGAAGGTGTATGTATGCCGTAGCATATGTAGAAGGAAAAGAGAGTGATTTGTGAAGTTTTATCATAAGTGTGAAGTGTGTATGATTAAGTTGCAAGTGCTGTTGCATGATATAGTAAGTAATAAACTAGCATAATTGGTCAAGGAACATAAGGGTAATCCTAGGAATGCCTAGTCTTATGTTAGGGTCCCAAGGGATGTGTAGGGATGGGGGGGTAGGGGGGGGGGGGGGGGGGGGTGGGGGGTATGGTGTGCCATAAAGAGGTATGGCATGAATTTGACCAAGATGAAAGTCTTATCTTATTTTTCAAGTATATGTTTGTACATGTTGTATGAATTTCGGCAAAACAAAGATATATATGATATATTTATGTAACTTTTATGTATTGGGTATAAAAGTGGGGCTTTGTTGTTTACTAGGCTGACGTCTCATACCCGTTTGGAACTTCATGGCCCGTTCGGACCCTTGTGGCCCTTTCGGATTTGAATAGCTTGCTTGGTCTGGAATGATTCGATTGGGCTTGAGTGGTTCGCTTGGGCTTTGTGTGGCCCATTCGGACTATTGGCATGTCCGGTATATACGCGGACAGACCACAATGATACGATCTGCTCTTGTTAATGTCAAACCCATACCACTGACTTAAGTACTTGAGTCATTGTCAAAAGTATCAACACGGTACCGTCTTCAAATTTGTGTCGATTGAATAAGACTAGTGAAATAAATACCCACTTTGATGGTTTTGTTTCTGTCTTTAGGATGAGTCGATTTGATTTTAGAAATATTAGGTTTCGTATATGTGGGCGTTTAAGACATACATGATGAATTCCGATCTTTGTTTATGCATGGTTGATGAGTTATTATTGATTGGGAATCATTTTGCTGTGAAGGACAAGATAAAGATGATGGGTTGGAAAAAGTCAACTTTTACATTTCACGTGGCTTTCTCATTGGTGTAGGTTTTTTAGACGTGTCATGGCACATGTTATATTAGAGGGTAGGGTATGGTCGCTTAAGCCTAAAATTAAAACGGGCCTCATAGGCTGCCACATCAGTTTTTCACTCTCACTTAAAAATACCCATTCACTCATAACATACCACCACCTCTTCACTTGGGTCCCACCACTCACACACAAACACATACATTCTAAAATATAATAATAATAAAAAAGTTTTTTTTTTTACTTTATCTCGCCACTGCAGTGGCGAGTTACCAAAAATATTAGAAGTGGCAAGGGGGTATGATGTGGTAAAGAGCAAGTGAAGAGAAGAGAGGTAGGAAGTGGCGAGCTTAAATGCCACCATACCCTACTCTCTTATAGAGGATGAGATTTATTTTCTCACTTTTGAGTATCTTATGTATGCAACAGAAAAATGTAGCTTATGTCAGATATGGATTTTAGTTAAAAATAAATAAAAAAGTTAGAAACGGGTGTGTCTATATTTGTGATTGACAGGTGTTCCTCGATTTTTAAATATTCATCATGCTTGATGATTATTGCTAACAAAAGATGCGGACTGTTGTTAGCCTATTAGTCTTATTTTTCACATTTGGTACAAACAAGTTTTTGGAGACCCGCGCTTCGCTGCGATGATTTTTGTTTATTATGTTTTATGTAATAGATGTTTGTTTATTGTTCGGTGGATAAATTAAAGTTACTAACACAAATATAGAACACTCATCGTCAGCTATAAGCCCATAAGCGGGGTGGGTCTTTGATCTAGTATTATAAGAATTTACTACCATATAAATAGGATATGATATAAAACATAGAGTGATCTGATGTATAAAATTAAAAAAAGACTTCACATTAATTTTCAAATATCATCAACTCAACATTGAACAACTATATCCAAACACAAATACAATCTACAACTCAAAAGACACGTTAGATTGCTACCATGCATTTAATTCAATCCTAGCATCAAGTGGCAGTTTTGAGCGAGCAAGAGCCGGTGCAGAAGAGAAATCTGCAAGACAATTTTTTAACAGCTAGAATAATGAAATAAATAAACAAAAAATGCTAACTCATATATATCTAAGTACAGTGTATGACATTTGTTCTATTTCAGTTTGTTATACTGTACTTATTTTTGTACTCGCATTTAGCATAGATCTCGGTAACTTTCTTGAACTCCTTCAAATCAGCCAACCTGAAACCACATAAACGTAGTGGTTGGACGTGTTTATGCTGTTTTAAAGCTGTGATTATCAGACAACCATTGGTTATGTTTTGTGAATCCTGATTATTTAGGAGCAAAGAAATGATGTATATGACCTGTGCAATTCGTTTATGAGCTGTATATCCTCGTCTCCCCCAAGCTAAATCTAAACAAAAATAAACATACACAAATATCAAATTAGTTATTCTCAATGGCCTCCTTGAACACCTTAACCTTGGCTTCATCGATATCTTTTGGTCTTCTCCATATTTTGTGCCAAAAATATCATGCTAGATACCATTTGACTACATATGACACAACTATAGAAAATATAGTAACTAATGTACTTTGAAATTTGATGTCAAATCGGCATATGGTAAAGCGGAATACATTCCTACAGGTTCTTGGACCATATAGCCATATAGGGGCGTTTGGGTTAGCATTTTTTTTGCTTATAAATAGGTACTTAGCTGTTTAAAATAAGCACTTCAAGAAATAGTGTTCGGATTTTTATAATCTCCTTTAAGGTTAAATATTTACTTGTATCATGTTTTAGTTTCAATGTATAACATGAAAATGGCCAAGTTTCTCAACATTATCATGATGAAACTAATATTATGTTACAAAAGGCTTTAAAAAACTTAAAGAGTGCTTATTATCCTTGAAGCTAGCAGCTACATTATTTGACATAGGTAGTCAAACTGTATATTTTGTGCGCAGATTTTATATCACATTTGCTCACAGAAGCTGTTTTTTAGTGGAAATGTTGAGTGTATGTTTCTTGAATTTGGTATGCACCTTTTAAATTTCATTTTCACCATATCATTACGGACTTTTAAATATCTGAATTCGCATAACTGAGGTAGAGTCATAAATTAATTAAGATGTGTTCAGCTAACCTGAAAAACGCAACTTGGCAGATAAGGGATCCCGTAACAGTTACATTGGATTCTTTGACTATCTTCTTTGTAGCTTCCACCTGCATTATGTATGTATGTATAATTACTTTTACTCATTGTAAAACTAAGATGAGGTAATTTAAAAAACATAGATGAAATAAAAATAGCAAGAACTGAACCAAAGAAAATAAGACTACAAAACATTGTCCGTGTAGGGACTTGACACGTGGCCCCGAAGGCTTAAATGAAGTGACCAAACAAAATCTAAATGTACTCTCATGACTGTAAAACAAAAAACAAAATGATCTTGAAATCTGTAGTAGCCTCATTAAGATTTAAGGCACTCCCAAGTAGAAAGGATCTAATGCATATCTAAGGTTAACCAAAAAGGCATGACGACAACAACTTTTTTTTTCTTTTCTTACCAGAATTTGGTTACATAGATATGTTTACCAGAAGGCAAAGTGACACATATGAAGTGACTTCATATAGGTCTAACATAAATCATTGTCAGCATATGGCTATCGTCTAATTTGATAAAAGCGAAGTTAGCTAAAAGAAAGAATGTCAAATAGGCCGAAAGCCGTCCAAAGCATGGTTTTCATGCATACATTCATAATTATATACTCTCAAAATTTCTTTATTCAAAGAAAGAGGATTTTTATTCCAACAATATAGCGTATAATTCATATTTAACATGCTAAGGATTCATAAAAAGAATATGACACCGAACATTATATATTTCGACCCATTACCAAACCCGCCTGACCATTCCGTTTTACCACCTTCAATTCCATGCTGAATAGGGATGATTTTTTTATGCATGTTATTGCGTTGATAAATTGTTGTGTAGTTCATTAAGCAAAACATGATGCTCTCTCGATGTGTATGCCAAACACCATCTCAGAGGTCTGAGTTAGATACAATAATTTATGGAATGTGAAATTACTATACAAATTCATTATCTAATTATCTCATCTTTAAGCTGAATACATTAGATTAAAAAGTTTAAAAATAATCCACAAAATGTGAGCTTATGAAACATAAAACCAAAACCAAATAAGCCTTAAGCCCACTATATAAGCCAAAACAAAGTAACATTTCACATCTATATACACATACCTGAACATAGATAGTGTCGGGTTTCGCGGTAGCTAAAAGAAGGTAATCAGTAGCCCAACGGATAGCGGTTCTCGCATTTCCTAACTCACTTGTCATCTTACCACCAAATTCAAGCACACTCCATGACAACATTGTGGTAGTAAACGTCATAGGAAACCCAAACATAATATATCCCCTGCATCATAGTACCCACCCACTATATCCACCTGTATAAGCACATTTTAACCCACTCATGTTTATTTCGGCTTATATAGCCGGCTTATTTCTTATTTGGTTCTAGACTTGTGTTTCATAATCTCACTTTGTGTAGCTTATTTTGAAACTTTTCGTCTGATGTAACTTGAAACTGACATAATAGGAGATTAATATGCAAAACGTTACTGACTGACATTATTAGCCTACCAAACGACACCGAATTATGTTCTGTGAAATGCAAAGTAAACGTATTAAACCCATTGTTGTTACCATGTTAACTGTTATTTCAGCTTGTACATTGTTAGGTGTATTAGGTACGGAAAAACGGGTCCATTAGTATGTGAAGGCCTATTTTCAATAGAGCGTCTAATTACGGGTTGCTTTTTATTTGAATGTTGATTTCTGTACGAATGTCATGCTATTTTCTGGTTTTTGAATGATGAAGATGAAAGAGAGAATAGCTTACATACCCGTAACAACGATGCTTCATATTCTGCTGGGATACCTCGTCGGTAACAAACATCATTTCTTCAATGGCAGTCCCTTTATAAAGATATTCATCCCTGATGATTGCTAAAATCCCAGTATCCACAAATCTTTGTACCCATTAGGTCCTTCCCATTTGATTATGCGATTTCCAACAAACGCACATGTGGCCTACAAACAATTAGAATTAGAAAATATGCTAAAAAGAAGAGTTAACTATATTTGCAGTTAATAATAAAAATGGCAAAGATATGTTTGTTTTTGTGTTTTGTATGTACAGGTACGGATAAAGCAAAAACCACAAGAAAACGGTTAAAACCGGGCAAACACGAACACAAGAACAGAAGAGCACGCAAAGAGCCGGAAGAATGCTATGGTCAAAGCTTCAGTCAACTTGGTCAACAAAAGTCAAGGCCACTAAAGGACAAAATCCCAAAGTTACAATTCAGTCCCTCACTAAATCCAAAATTACAAAAGTGGTCCCTAATCCCTAGATGTTAACACCCGTTAACATTTATAAAACAAAAGTTAACAATTGTTAAAATCCCATATCCAAAACCTGTTACCCCAGATCCCAAGCCCAAATCCATTATAACCCGGCCTAAACCCAAGTCAACCCCGGGTCAACAACAAATCAAATGCACCCCTTATAAGTTAAAACGAGCGGGAAAAGTGGTTTTACCACTGTTCACTGTCTCCTCCAATTACCCTCTTAGTCAAATCATGGGGCAAATCCCAATTAAAGGACAAAAAGGACAATTCATGGGATCTAGTACAAGCTAGCAAAATCTTACATCACCAAACGCATTTCATTGGTTGATCTCTTCAAGATATGCCACGTGGATCATAAAAGAAACACAAGGAATGATGGGATTTGTACTAATTGTACTCACAAAGGAAGCACACAAGCTGTCACATCACGGATTACCACGCTGGTAATCCGTGTGCCCTTCAATCTAATCCAACGACCAATATTAATCATCCAATCATTGGAAGAAATGAAGAGCTAGGATTGATGGGATTGTGTAGCAAACGTTGGACCTAGAAGCTTCTCCTGGCAGCTATAAAAAGACTCCTTCACTCTCACATGATCATCTTCTTTTTTCTTAAAAACTTTTAGTTTTCAATAGCTTATGTAATTTTCAGTTTTAAATGTAATTTTTCTCTTTAAACTTTTGTAACTTTCAATTTCCAAAGTATTGTAATCCGTTTTTAGTATTAATAAAATTATCATTTTAAGTTTTCATAAGCTGTTTTCATTATTAAGCTCTCATATTCTCAAATGTGTGTGCTACTGTTTCATAAGCTACTAATAAGCTCATACAAGCTCTTTGAGTCTCTAAGCTCAAATTGAGCTTAATTCAGTCATCCAATTTACTTAAATCCTTAAAATCAATAAATTACCTTTGCTTAATGGATTTTGGACTTTTGGAAGATGAGCTTACTTTGGAAGAGCTCATATGGACCTTTACTAGCTTATCATTGATAAGCTAGAGCTTGTAGACAGCTCAATTGAGCCTTTGATACCTTTGTTTAGCTAAGGTTAAAGTAAGTTTTCATTTAAGCTTTCTGTCTTAATTATCTTAGTTCATTAATTGCTTAATTGTTGCTTATCTTGCTTATTTGTGCTTATTAATGGGTTATTATGCTTATTAGACTTATTTGATAATATGTTTTTAGTTAATATAGCTAAAATCTTAATTTAGCTTAAATTGTCCTTAAAATCAATAAAAAACCAAAAATATTAGTGTAGCTAGTAGCTTATTGATTTCAGCTTATTGGATTAGTGTTTTTAGCTTTTTAGGTCTGTTATAAGTTGCTTATTATCTGGTATTTAGTATTTGAGCTTTTAATTTCATTTTAATAAGCTAATATGAACATGAGTATTGTTAAAGGGGTGTTTGGCATAGCAGTACTAACTACAAGTTAGTACTGCTAGTGGCTTTTTGGTCTTTTGTGTTTGCTTCAAAACTCTCATTTAGGTTTGTTTAAGCTAAATTCATAAGCTAGGATTAGGATAATTAGTTTTTCATAAGTTAGGTTAAAATTAGTAGAAATCTGTCAAAGTATTTTGCATAACTTAGCTTAGATCTCTTCTAGCAATAGTCATTATCTTTCTTGTCTTTCATTTTGAGTTTTAAGCTTGTTAGAATAGTCTTATTAGGCCTGCATTTTGTCTAGTTTAAGTTTTGGTCAATTGTGTCAACTGCATCAGCGGTTACAATAGACAAACTCCCATTTTCTAGCTTAATTTTTAAGGAGTTAAAATAGTTTTTAGCTTTAACTTTTCATAATACAAATAGTTTTTAGGTCATTAATCATCATTTCCAATTTGCTTTTTCAAATTAAGCTTATTAGGTTATCTGTTTTAAGCTGTCAAATAAGCCTTTTGTCTTTTTAGTTTCAAAGTAAAATTCAGCATGATTTGAGCCTAGGGTCTGTTTTCACAAGCTTTTCTCAATAAGCTCTTTGATTTAAAAATCATTTTCAAAAGCAGTTTCAGATAGCCTTTTAGTTCAGCTCTAAGAATATATAAGTTTCATTCATTACAGTGCTTAATAGCTTACCTAAAAATAAGCTCATAGATTCCTGTAGGGACTGTTTGGTTTTAAGATTTCTATTAATGCTTATTTGAGAATTTCAGCTTATGGCTTGCTTCTTTATGCTTATATCTAGTCTAGAGTAGTTTACTAAGTTAGTTTTTGCTTATTTTGTTTATGTCCTCAGCTTATTAAGGCATTTAGTGAGGCAGCATTAAAAATTAAAGCTAGCAGTACTAACTTTGAGTTAGTACTGCTGAGCTTCTTTAAGCTTATTCTTGCTTTAATAGTTCTTATAGGTGCTTATTTTGAATCCTCAGCTTATGGCTTGTTTCTTTATGCTTATTTTCAGTTTAGATTAGTTTAATAAGTTTAGGATTAGGGTCAGTTTTAGCTTATTTAGTCTTTTAGTGGGAGCAGCATTAAAAATTTAAAGCTAGCAGTACTAACTCTAAGTTAGTACTGCTGTGCTTATTTGTGCTCATTCTTGCTTGTGCTATTTGCTCATTTCTTTTCATATTAGCTTATTAGGTTAGGTTTAGCTTATTAGGTTAGTAAGTCTAATTTTTGCGTTTTTAGTTAAAATTTGGTTTCCCGTTATTTGTCTTCGTGCTTAATTGTTATAATCTGTTTATTTTAATTTGTAGAAGTAGATAATCAAATCAATCTTTGTTTTCAATTCAAATCATTGTCCGAACATCAAACGTGGTTTCAATTTCATAAATCGTTAGGGGATAACGACCCGGGAATCATACTTCCCGGTTTATATACGTATTATATTATATATATTTGTGAAGATTTTCCTTTTTACCTTTGTCCTCAAGGGTAATTTGGTAATTTTCCATCATATTATATATTTTATCATTACGTATATATAGATTCAGACGAATCAATTTTTGGCGCCGCTGCCGGGGATTTGTGATTAAAATTCTCTCGTTTGAAGTTTGTTGATCGTGTTTTGGAGAACCTTTCGTTTTCGAAAGTTACACTTTTAAAAAAATCAAAAATATATATAAAAAAAGTAAAAAAATATTTCTCTTTTCTTTTTAGTATAAGTAGAAGATTAAAAACAAAAATACAAAAATATTTTCTCTTTCAATTTAAAAAGTTACAAAGTTGGTAAAAGAACACCAACAAATAATACCTTCAATTGAGGTATTATCCATAATAAGTTCCCAACTCGAATTAAAGATTCAAAAACTTACCATTTGTGTCACTTGTGAGATACGGCTCACCTTAAAAAGTAAAATTTTTAAGAGCTACCGTGAAGTAAGTTTGATTATTTGGTTCAAGTTGTCTTTCTCGTTGTCCGTTAAAATTAGATTGTGAATAAACTTTAGAAAAACCAAAAATATTTTCTTTATTTTTCTATTTTCTTTAAATAGTGCATGCGCACTAGACGTTCTAATTATCCTAATAATTCAAACGTCACAATTCCAAGACGTCGTAGAAGACAAGTTTGTAACATAGTCGAACCTGCGATTCGAACTATTGTTACACCAATGGCAGAACATACCATGGAAGAGCTACTCCGTGCCCCCACGGAAGGGTACGGAGAAGCTATTGTTTTACCAGAAATCAATGCGGATCATTTTGAGATTAAGACGAATTTGCTTCAATTAGTTCAAGCCAACCCGTTTAACGGTCGTGAGAATGAGAATCCTCATGCTCTTATTAATAGTTTCAAGAGAATTACCTCGACTTTATGATTTAGGAATATGCCTAACAATGTGATTAAGCTTATGATATTTCCATATTCGCTCGAGGGAGCCGCTAAAACTTGGTACGAGAAAGAACCACCAAACTCAATCTTGACTTGGGAGGATCTCGTTACCAAGTTCGTTAACCAATTTTTCCCTCCTTCGAAAACCACTCACGGATTTACGGAGTTGCTTAAAGCATGTCCCCATCACGGATTTACGGAGTTAACTCAAGTTGATACCTTTTACAACGGTTTAAACGAGAATGAACAAGACTCCTTAAATGCCGCGGCGGGTGAAAATCTTTTGAGTAAAACAACTAGAGAAGCTTTAAACATAATTGAGAATAAATCAAAAGTTCGTTATTCACGTAATAGATCAAATGCTTCTAGGATGAATGTTACTTCTAGTAAAATGGATGAGAGAAACGATAAGCTTGCGGATCAACTTTCGACCTTAGTCGAGATTGTTTCTAAGAAAGTTGTCACTCCCGCTCCGGTTAAAGCGGTTGAGGAATCTTGCGTTACTTATGGTGGTGCCCATTCGTGGTACAATTGTCCAGCCACCGATAACAATCAGGCTAGTGTTTGTGCGACTACGAGTACTTACAATCAAGTTAACCTTCCGAACCGTGTTAGTAACCAAATGGCACCACCAGGTTTTGATTCGGTGCAAAACAATGGTCAAAATAGGTTTAATCAGAATCATGTTCGGGCGAGTAATTTTCATGAAAATCAAGGTTTTCAAAATCAAAATAATCATGCTCCAAATTTTCAAAACCAAGGATTTCAAAACCAACCTTTTCAAGTGCCTAATAATCAAGTTCAACAAGAAATTTCAAATGATTTTTCAAGTTACAAGAGGAATAATGATCAGATGTTAAGTCGTTGAAAGAAGACCTTAAGAATGAAATTCAAAACACGATAAAATCTCAACAAGCCGTCATGATGAATCAACAAACCACTTTTCAAAATAATTTACAAAACATGATTTGTGGATTATTTCAAAACCAAGCCTCAACTTCAGGTACTCTTCCGAGTAACACAATCCCAAACCGGAAGGGTGAGATGAAAGCTGTCACTATTCGAAGTGGTGTTGATTACGAGGGACCTTCGATTCCTACTACTCCTTCTCCTAAAGAGGCAGTGGAACGAGAAACCGAGGAGACAACGGATAAAGAGCAAACAAATTTCCAAGGAAGTACC